>JAYJLV010077352.1:0-14775 GCA_036873485.1 Torymus texanus
ATAAGTTATATTTATTATATATAAACATATTTTTATTATAATAATATTTTATTTTATTGTTTTAGGTAACTTTGGCCTGAGAGGCCACTAGGTATAAGACCACCTTAAGTAATAAAATTGTACATCCTGTGGATAAGATAATTTCTCTACCGCCAATGAATTGTAATTCAATTTTCATAAAACCAACAAACAACTTTGAGATATTAAAAACAATTGACAATATGAAAATCAAGAATGGTGGGGTGGATAATATAATAACAAAAGCACTGAAAATACTTTCAAATATAATAATAAATGCATAACTAGTATATTTAATCTATGTCTTGAAAAATCAATATGGTCTGAATCTCTGAAAACAACCGAGGTAGTACCTATTTTTAAAACTGGAAACAAAATGGATATAACTAACTATAGACCTATATCATTAATCTCTAATCTTGCAAAAATTCTTGAGAAAATTGTATATGTTAGGCTACAAGAATTCTTTGAAAAATATAAATTATTCGCACAAAATCAATATGGATTTACAAAAAATAAAGGTACTAAAGATACTTTCAGTTGCATAACAAAATTATTATATAACAATCTAAATAAAAGCAAACCAACAGCCATCACTTTTTTAGACTTAGCGAAAACGTTTGATACTGTAAACCATAAGATCTTACTAGACAAACTATATAACTATGGCATACGAGGCAAAGCACATCAGCTCATCACGAAATATTTAAGTAATAGAAGACAGCAAGTAAGAATAGGATAAATTAAGAGTAACTATGAAACAATGAATACAGGAGTACCGCAAGGTACTATACTTGGACCACTTCTATTTATAATTTATGTGAATGATTTATTAACAAACAGGACTGATAGTACTATCTCATATCCGGATGATACGGCAATCATTGCATCTGGCGATACTTGGGAAAAAGTACAATCCAAAATTAATATGTACTTGAATGATATATCTATTTGGTTAGCTCTAAACAAATTATCATTAAATATACAGAAAACTACTTATACCTAAAACTTTTGGTAATTATTTTGATAGCGAGCCTAAGCATATGGATATAATTATACAGTGTATTAGATTAAGAAGAGTAGAAAATTGTAAATATCTGGGTATCGTTTTTTTTATTTTAACCTAAAGTGGGATAGCCATATTGAATATGTATTAAAGAAAACAAAATATATAAGATATATAATATATAAAATGGCTAGTTATATGCAATCAGATATACTTTAGAATGATATACTATGCATTTTTCCATAGCATAATAGTTACGTATAGAAATATTGCTTGGGGTGGTGCTTATAAAAACAAACTTGATCTACTATAGAAGACACAGAACAGAATTCTAAGAATTGTAAACAAAAATTGTTTTGTACAAGATAATCCATTAACCTTCTGACGGCCGGCATTATGCATCATTCCATGATCCGCCCACATATACTATTACTTAAGAAACATTTATATGGAAAATTTCGAGAAAGTTATACTTTTTCAGTAGGAAAAATGCCGGCTGTCAGAAGGTTAAATGTAAAGCAAATATTCGCGTACGAATGTGTTTCTTATCATTACTATGAACTTTAGAATCTATACTCGTCATCTATTTGCGTAACGAGAAATAAACTTATTATACCACCAAAATGTTCGAAGGCAGTAAGTAACAAAAATAACTACATCAGGGCAATACAAATTTTTAACAATTTACTAACATCTAGTATAAACCTTAAAACACTTGATATTTCAAAAAATCATAATAGAAAAAAGTTAAAGAAATGGATAAGTGTTAATATATTTTAAGCGTGATTGAGACTGATTTATCACTGTTGGTACTAAGTTCAATTTAACATAGGAAATTTAGTTTTAAGTTAGTTTATAAATTAGTATATAAGCCGGACCTATGTACAAGTAGCATTGTCTACCTCTGTAGGATGCTAGTATCTCCCAGCATGATATATACATGGTCGCTTAACTATGCATGTATAATTATTCTAAGAATAATAAATAAATAAATAATACTTTTTTCTTGTAATTTTTCGTAGAAATTAACTGTAAAAGTCTTACATTGTTTTGAAAAAAAAATGAACTTTTTTAGATTTAAGAACGATCGCTAATCATTCCAGGACTTATACGGACACGTTTGTACAATAAAAAGGTATCTTAATGAATGTTTTGGTAGAAAAAGTCCGGATCGGACTTTTAATTTTTTTAATTTATGTTTCATTTGCACATAATGTAAGTAAAAGCATATACGTACGGCTTTAAAGTGAAAGGATATATGTACAGCTTTAAAGTATTTTTATTGAAAAACTGAAAAAATTTCACAAAAAATAATCTTACGTCTATCGTGAAAAATGCTTCCCTGAGGAGTAAATTAATCCAAAGGAAAAAAGCAAAAAATCATCAATATTCTTCCGTTTGATCTCTGATATATCAAAAAGTATGGATCAAAAAAATTTGAATAAATTCAGGGATATCCGGAATAAGTAGCATTTTCTGACAGTTTAAAGAAAATTTATTTTTTGACATGTCACTGGGCTACCGATCACACTGCAGTCAGACCCTTGATTCGATGTGATAATCGCTGGTGTCGGTATCAGAGCGTCCTACCCTTCCGTCGGCTAGCGCCGCGGCGCGCCGTATCACGCCTCGTTATATCCCCCACCCAAATTTCGAGCGTACACACGAACATACATACATCCACGAAAAAAGTTTTCTGATAATAAAAGAATTTCGACATATATCGCCTAAAAACAACTTTTTGAACATTTCTGGTCTCGAAAAATTTTTTCACCAATATACAAATCTTCCTCTAGGAGGAAACAAAATATGTAAGATTCCTGTTTGTTTGAATTGAAGTTTTACGAATATCTCAACAAGATTGTTAATAATCGAGTTTACATTTTCAAGAATAACTTGTAACATTAAACGAAATTTATGATTACAAATTTATGGTTACACGAAAATGTCCATAGAGGTGGTTGATATGATTTAAACATATATTTTTCTCCTGCAATTGTTTCCGTACAATTGTATCTTTTAAATTTATATATAAACGATTGGCGTTCTCGACTGTTCAAACACGCGTGCAGCTCTAGCAGTTAATCAGCACAGATCGTGACAGCAGCGCATGCGCCAGTTCTCGCTTTAAATTTGGCACTCCCATACCTATGTCCGGTGTATAATATAAATTTTCTAGTGTAAAAGTCTCTCATAAATTATCTTGAATAGTTAATAATTGTGAATAATAGTATCATAAAGATTTTTATCTTAAAGTTACAGAGTTTATAGAAACCTATAATTAAATCCAAACGCAGAAAATTAACGTGATCGTGTAAATAAACTGTAAATGAATTTTAGTTTAATTTTTATTTTACTCTTCACTGCTTCAAATTTACAATGATTCATATTTATGAGTAAAATATTTCAATTATATATTATACAAGTAAAAGAAGTCAATTTTACGTCCCAAAATGAAATTCAGCTAAGAATCATTGGCAAATAATAAGTTGTGAAAAGAAAATAGCCAGCATGGGCTATTCCACGTGTGTGGACTCTCTCTGCCAAAGTCATCGTTCTCGCAGACGTAAACATTGGCAAAACGTGTACAAGCTCGCTGTTTACTATTAAATGTTTCACGAATTAAAATCCTCTGTTAACAAAATTATGGGTGAAACCTGTCATCACCTGCCGGAATGATAAAAATACAGTGAAAAAATACGTGCGGAACGTTTTGAATGTAGGTAATCCATGGTAAAAGAAGAGTTGATAATAAAGAGATATTATTAGTAAAAAAAATATTAATATAATGTTTCTAACAAATCACCCCCATAATGTGAGTCAAGTACATGATGATATTAGTCGGTCGAATGGTATCGATTATATTTAGCATTTGCGACTTCAAGTACGCGCGTGTATGTGTGTGTGTCCATGTGTCTGTTTATATATGAGTGCATATGTGTGTATGTGTGCGTGGGCGTATGTGTTTGTGCGTGTGCGTGTGTATGTGTGCGCACATTCATATCTTATAGCTAAGAATGAACCGATCTTGATCGTTGGTAGTTTTTTTTTCTACACGCTGATTGGTCGTTTGAAAGGGCACTATTTCCTATAGATTTCTGTTTGTATGAGCATTGTTTTGACGCTAAAGATTTAGATTTCCTATTTCCCATAGCACTAAAAGTATTACAGCTGTAGGTATTACTGCGGTGGTATTATGGCTGTAGAATGTTATGGAAAATCGTAGCAATACCAGCGTCGTGCGTTTCGGGATACTGCGCATGCGCTAGTGCTTTCCCTTTAGAGTTTAACAAAGTTTATTTCTTACAAACAATAGTACATGACTCTTTAACGGTTGCTCGGATTGATTGTACTTCTTAAGCTAAGATTTTATGCAGAAAAAATTAATTAATAGAATCATATTTTCTAAAATATGAATTTCCTGTTTTAAGTTTAAAAATAAGAACTGAATTTTAGTGTTGAAATCTGTGCTCCATAAATGAAAAAGATACTAGTCAACTCTTTCTATAGTGCCGCTTTCAATAGTGCCGCCTCCCTTCATTGTCGTTCAAGCTATACCCCCACTCCTCCACCGCTCTCGGAGCTCACTTTCCTCTCCACAGAGGAGAGGACTATTGACAGAGTGTGACAGTTAAGTACAATTCCTCTACCGCCCGCTGGCAATAGTGCTGTTTCGGAGGGCGAACCGCGCAAAGAGTGGGGGCAACGTTATTCCAAGAAAAATCGCCGAAGCTGAAAATTTTGTGACACTATAGAAAGAGTTGACTATATTAATAGTTACGTCACTTGACATTAAGAAAAAATATTTAAAAGATAAATAAAAATGAACTCATTAGCTAAGCACAAGTTCTGTTTGAGCAAGAAAAATTTCTAAAAACTTCAGCGCCGTCCTTTATGAGGAAGTTGAGTGTACTTTTTATCACTATTTTGAAAATATTACACTGAATGATTGAATTAGAAAATGCAGTTTACAATATTATATTATAATAGTATAATAAACGTACGACAATGCTGACAGAGCGAAACGTCCTTTGTGATAGTCTAGTATAAGTGGAGACAAAACAATTTCGATTACACAAGCCCATTCTTTAAAAAAATTATTAAAAACAAACATGGAATAAACTTGTATTATAGATATTTCAAAGTAAAGTACATTACTAAAAACTGTTCATGAATTAGATCACGTCGCATGTTGTAAAGTAAAAGTCAAGTAAATTGTCGTCTTGTGAATCTTTCTAAAGCTAACTAATGAGCTGATATAGTTCCATAATATGCCTGAAGATAAAAGGTATTACTTTTAAGAAATATAATTTTTGAACTTCTATACAAAACATTTTAACAGAGCAGGAGCTTCTAAAAAATGATCTGGCGTACTCTTTTATTCTTTTAGTGGACGCACAAGCAACTTTTCAGTTGTGTAAAAATCGACCACGAAAGTACGTGAAAGAACGAAGCTTGTAGCGTATATAAAAGCCACAGTAACATCTAAGCTCAGCACTGCCGCTGGCTTCTTGACGTCCTAACATCTGCGAATTTCATTCAGCCACCTCTTCGCCGCGCGAAGTGTTGGCCTTTATCAACCTTATTCTTTCCCTCTCTTCCTTGTTTCTCCGTGTCCCTTTTTCCTGCACTACACTCAGGTTTCTTTAGAGATATTCTCTTTTTGCGCATCGTAACCTCGCTCTGCTATAATGTACTTTCGGCGACTGTTGAAGCAGCGATGTTATGCCAAATGTTGGAGAATCATTTGTATATACGAATCTCAGCACCTGCTGTCTAGACCTATTTTTCCAAGACTACTTTTATCTTCCGCTTTCATGACTCCTCCTTCTACTTCTTATTCTTAGCCATTTATCGGGTAAAATATAATATAAAATTGTATTATTTTATCAGATTTAATAAATATTTAATGTATATTCAATAATGAAAAAAGAGTGTTGATTGCTTCTGAAAGCGGTAAACAAACAAAGCAGTAGCGAGTCAAGTGATTCTTCAGATAATAATATATGATATTATTAAAAACTTTCGAAATGCTTTTATGTACTTTCACCCTTAAAAAGTTGTCAAATCTCACTAAAAAGAATTTTAAAAAGTATAAAAAAATAATATTGTTAATACAAAGCTTTCTATGAAAGTATAAAATAAGACAAATATAAACTATAATTATATACATGCAAATTGATCAGTGCAAATCAAATAAACGAAAGTTGTGAAATCAATTATCCATAGTCAAGTAATGCAAACTACTCCCTAAAAGAACTACATGACTGTTCTCACAAATGTATTCAAATTTGTTCATTCTTCTATGTAAATCAAACACAAGAAAGTACTGAAATCAGTTTATTGTAGTAAAGTACCCATATCAATTGACTTGACTGACGTAATACAATTTTTCGTACCTTGCGTGTAAAATTACATTTTACGCCCACATTGTAACTTCTGAAATATTCAGCCCGCGGGCATAAAGTACTATTGGACGCCAAAGAGGCGTAACAGCTCACATACTCGTACAAACTCTTATAAAACGTACGCACTTTACACTCGTGTGGACGAAAATTATTTTAATTATACATAATTATTATGCCTTCTTTTTATTACTGAAATTCTTAAGAATCTTTTCAGATGTTCACGAAAAGTCAAAGCCTATATAAAAAAAATTACATAGTTACTAACACATCCCTATTATTTATTATTCTTTCTCAATGTTCATTTCAACATTTCTTATTTATTTATGATTCGCTTTGTCACTAGAATATCTATAAAAAAATTTGGTTGAAACTTACAGTTTTTTATAATTGAGACCTTCTATATTTTAAAATTTCTTATTTATGATTTTCTTTGTCACTAGAATATCTATAAAAACATTTTGTAGGAACTTACAGTTTTTTGTAATTCTAATGACTCAGAACAAAAACTTTATTTCTTTCGTACACGAATCAGTTTTGTTATTTTGTATATTATTTATGAATTTCTTTATCACTAGCATATCCATAAAAACATTTTATAGAAAATTTCAGTTTTTGTAATTCCAATGACTCAGAAAAAAAGTTTATTACTGACACAAATCTTTTATTATTTTTTACATTAGCTAGCTGAGACAATCTTTACAAATTTCTACTAGGTTTTTAAGTATTTCTGGTTTAATGTTTTTGTATAACACCTCAGCATAAGATTTTTATTTTCTAATAGTATCAGTTTCTACGAATTTTAAATTAGAAACTTCTTGGTTTTCTAAACTTGACTTTTATAATTGAAAGGTATTTCTTTCAACACCAACAACATGTGTATTAGATATCATCGTACTTGAGATCTATTAAAACTTCAACATTCTTGTTGAATTTATCTTCATAATCTGATTATCAAATTTTTCAATGTTTTCTTTTCCTTGCTTTTATCATTTTCTATTTCACTACCATTGTCACATAAATTTAATGGGGCAGATCATAGAACTTCTTTAAATGTTTTCAGAACTGTATCAGATGATGATTGTGTTGCGATATTTTCTTCAATGTGGGCGTAATTTAGACTTCAGATCTGACCTGGAATGCGCACATTCGGTCTATATCTTCCAAGGTATATAACGCTCTTTTTAAGCTTAGGCAGCGCGCATGACTACTCCCACGTGATGTAAAAAAATTATTAGTACAGGCTCTAGTCTTCTCGCATCTCGATTATGCCTGCCTTGTCTATGATAGCATGCCAGGGTACCTTCAGCTTAAAGTCGAGCGTCTTATGAATGCAGGAATTCGATTATATAAGTCCTTATCGATCAGAATTGAAATGGTTGAAAGCGTGCGATCGGCGTAAGTATTTTCGGGGATGCTTTACGTTTCGAATTTTAAACACCCAACGTCCCATGTATTTTTGCCAAGCATTGTCGGGACAATTCATGCCGTTACGTCGATCTGAGCGCCTCCAATCACTTTCGATTAATATTTCAAATGCGTCTACTGAGATTTACAAAAATTCATTCTTAATTACTACGCTCGAACTCTGGTCTACGCTCCCGGGTGATGTCCTCAATGCTTCCACTTGTTACATTTTCTCTAATAATTTTTTCAAGCATTTGACGACATCACAGTAATCGGCACTGCCATAATGGTATACTTTGTTCTTAACTGTCTATTTATTTCCAAAGATGTACTCGTAATAACATTCAAATTATCTTTAGTTTTATACTTTTATATACCGCCTATTTTATATTTTATATATTTTATTAAGCATATTTGTTATAGTTTATTATGCGTAAGATATTATTACAACCGTTTATTGTTAACTTACTATTGTTAAATTGAATTGTACATATTGTTATGTAATTCTTACTGCGCCATTCGGCCTTTGTCTTAGCGAAATAAAATGCTATCAATCAATCAAAATCTCTCTCTCTCTCTCTCTCTCTTTCGGTAAGGGAACACGTCTTCAATTAGCGCTCCGTGATTAATTTACTTTACTGACTCGTACTTCACTCCTCGGAGTGCATTTTTTTTAGGGAAATAGCCCCACTCGGCTCTCAAGCTCTTCGCCTAAGATTGCATGCCTGGCGATGCATATCTATGAGCCTGGGACTATTTTCCTGGACCAAGTGGAAACCTAACCTCACTTGTCACTGCTTCCGCACTTGGGCTGTGCATTGAACACCATTCACCAGCTAACACTTGCAGCTTTACATCACCGAAAGCCGCCTGCTTGCAGCTACATTCACCATCGTTGCACCGCTGCTCCGTACAGCCTCCACATAAGTATTGCACTGCTTGCACTTCATCGGCGGTTCTCCAGCTTATCGCCTGTTCTGCTGCTTCGGCTTGCTTTCGCCCGTTCAGTGCCAGCTGAGAGGAGGAAAGAAGAAGATCAGCTGCGCGCAGTCGTCTGCTGTTTCACCCAGGTCCAGCTGTTTTCCAAGAAAAAAAACTTTTTGCGTAATTCAGCGTATTTTTTTTCCGGCTTAGTCCACGCGCAGATAATATCGCGCAGATCGAGCGCGAGCTAGGCGCTCACATCGCTACGACTCACTAGCGCCTCGGTGCTCACTCGCTTATCTGCGATCTACCTTACCGGCTGTTACCATTTTTACCGCGTGTGCTCTACGTCATCGAGTACGACAATAATTTTAAAATTGTAATTTTAACTCGTACGTTTATATTTGTTAATATGTATATTTAACTTGGAATTTTTAAGCATACAGACTCGTACTTTTAGTTTATATTATTTTTTAAGCCTATGAAAGCGATTTTGTCAATATTATTAGTCTTGAGGAAGTTTAGTTTTTATCCATTAACCACATGCCCAAGTGCATAAAACGTATGGTATTATTTGATTGATAGTTAGTTAGTTAGCTAAATACGTAATTGTATTATTTGTTGATAGTCAAACAACACATATTCAACTAAAGCATATAATAATTATACGTTCGTTGAGTACTTAATATCGTACTGATCCAATCATGTCTGATCCGATATGTCGTGGGTGCAGCAAGGTTATCAAAACCACTTCTGTTATATGTGACAACTGTAAAAATCAATATCATCCGTCATGCACAGCGTTAAAGCAAGTACGTAATAAAGCTAATAGAATCATTAACGCGTGTCGTGCTTGTATAGCTGCAGCAAATAGCCACAAAACGCAGACTGATTCTCTAGGCAACACCAGCGCAAATGACTCTAGCTTCGCACTACCGACTGCCTCTACTACAACTTCTACAGCAGCGCAGAGTGACGCACTGCAGCAGATTCTCAGCAAACTCTCCAAGCTTGACAGCCTTGAAAACAGCGTGACGGCACTCTCTAACACAATCATCGCGCGACTCGGTGAAGTCGAAAACAGAATTGGTCAGATTCAGGTGAAGTTGACGCCACTTGAACAACTGCCCCTGTTATCAGGACGGCTTACGGCTACAGAGCAGGCTATCACGCATTTGCAAGCAGAGCAGGAGAACCTGCATCAAGTATTTGAAAGTACGAGTACTATAGCATCGTGTTCTGCTAACACCAACAATCCCGTGGCAGATGATGCTACCGTCAATCGATTGAAGCAACTCGAGCGCAGCGTCGGCATACTCAATGCGCAGCGTCAGAGTCTCTTCGAAGAACTCATAATAACGAGACTCCATATCACTGATACGGTTTCGCCGCGGGAATCTGCATGTGCAGTTTCGAAGCTCCTTGATCCTGGACTGCTCGTGCGTGATATACTTGGTGCCCGCAGGATGCGTAATAAGCATAAAACACAGCAACATGCATCAGGACACCTCACCAGCTGTATCATAAAAGGAATCGCATCCGTCTTCTAATGATGCCCGTGTTTCTCCAATCATTGTTACGCTTTCGTCGCATGCGCTAGCTCTCTCATTATTAAGAGCTAAGATCAAAAGATGCAAGCTACATACATCGGAGCTCAGTACAGAACTCCTTGAACAAGCTGGAGTCGCAGCACCACCAACACCGGCGTTAATTAATATAAACGAGCTGCTCCCTGCTGATGTGCATAGGCTGCATACCGTGACGCGCACTGAAGCGAAAAAGAAGAATCTTGTCACCTTCGTATGGAATGGTAATATTTATATTAAAAAGAAGAAGGAAGATCGGGCAACGTGCACATCTACATAATCAGATCTGCGAGCTTTTTTAGGTTAGACTCATCAATTACTCATGCTAACTTTAACCATATCACTCTTATACCTGTTCGCGCCCCCGTTCATCATCTACGTAATATCTGTAAGTCTCAAAACATAGGTCTCATAGTCTGTCATTTTAATGCAAATTCTATTAAAGGTCACATTGAGATGATTAAGTTCTTTCTTTCTACTCGTCGCTGTTTCCACATAATAGCTGTAACGGAGACTTGGCTTGATCCTGAGGTTGATTCTAGTTCTATGGTTTTTTCGGAAGACTACTTTTTCTTACGCCGTGATCGGAACAAGAATGGTGGTGGTGTTGCAGTCTTCATCCATAACTCCCTCTATGCCACTTTTCTTTGCTTATCAGATGGAAGCTGGAACGACAAACCAGGCAAGCCGGAATATCTGTTCTGCGAAGTAACTGCTAAAGGCTGCCCTCCTTGTTTTGTTGCTGTAGTTTATCGTCCACCACATGCTCTTTTTATTGAAGGTACCGACGTTATCGATTACATCACTTCCTTTATGCACAGCTACAGTACCAAAATAATACTAGGCGACTTTAACGCGGACCAACTCTCCTTTTCCTTTGATGCGAATTTCATCCGTGCTTTCATTGGAAAGAATGGGTTGCACAGTATTCCGTACGGTGCCACGCATCATAAACCCTCTAGTGACACTTGGCTTGATCTTTGTTTGGTAGATTGTAATGATCTGGTTACGGATTTCTGGAAAACTAATACGCCTTTCACGGGACATGATCTCATAGCTGTCACTCTGGGTTTTGATATACCGAAATTCGAACCTAAACCCTTCTCATTTCGAGATTACAAAGCACTTAGCTCCGATTCTCTTGTTAAATATCTAGAAAACCTAGACTGGTCCACGATTGATTCGACCCCGGTAGAAGAGTGTGTTTCTGTTCTTCAGAGTAATATTAATAAAGAAATTGAAGTACTTGCTCCACTAAAGTCTGTTTCTCCAAATAAACGTTGTCATCCATGGTTTACGCCGAGCTTCACAACTTGATCGATGAGCGTGATCGCCTTTACAAACGCTTTAAGAAGTCTAGACAGCCACTTGATCTCCTCTTTTATAGACAGGCACGCGATCTTGCTCATCGGACTATTGAGGAGGCACGGTTAAATTTCTATCACAATCGCCTATCATCATTAACTGATCCCAAGGATATTTGGCGAGAGCTTGAGCGACTTGTGATGGCTATGCGCCTTCAGTAACAGAGTTTATGGATACGTTATCCTCTGCTACACATACTGAGCACTTTTGCTTTAGCGAGATTCAGCCATCTGATGTTTATGCTGCAGTTAATCACTTTAAGACGCAAGCTACAGGTCATGATGGTATTCCACAACGTGTTATACAACTCGCTCTTCCATATCTTGCGCCTATCATATGTACCATCTTTAATAAATCTCTACGACAAGAGCACTTTTCAACTCCGTGGAAGAAGTCAATAGTAGTCGCCCTAAATAAAGTTAGTTCTCCTATCTCTCCTCTCTCTCTCTCTCTCCCTCTCTCTCTCGCTCTCTCTCGCTCTCCCTCTCTCTCTCTCTCTTTCTCCCTCTCTCTCCCTCTCTCTCTCTCTCTCGCTCTCCCTCTCTCTCTCTCTCTCTCTCTGCTCAAATGTATATCATCAAGGAGCGCGGTGTGTGTGTATATATACACACACACATACACACACACTCATAGGATCTTGTTGATTGACCAATCATAACAGAACAGAGGTCGGAACAAAACAGCTGTTCGAGAAGAGAAAGGAAAAAAAAACATTTGGAGAAAACAGCCCTCGGAATATCAACTGTAGATATACATCAAAACGACATAATATTTTTAATTGAAATTTTTTATATACATAGTATATTAAAAAAGCTATCTATTGATATATTTAAAGTATTAAGAAACATAATGCAAAGTCGTAAAAAAATAAGTTCTTCTACATTTGACAGTTACTTGCCTTCGGAGCGCTCCCGCGCTCTTTGATTATAACAGATTAATATAAATTGGTGAAATTGATGGCAACAGACAAGATTATTTGTTTAAATAATTAAAACAAAATAGTATATTTCAACGTTTTGGACATTTTTTAACAATATATGTCTCTCTTCAGAAGTTTAAGGAACGTTTAACAGTCAACATTAGTACGCAGGAGAATAATCCGCTCATCAAAGCAGATTGAGAAGCGAAGCGAAGTATGGCGGATTATTCTCACACGTACTAATTTTGGCTGTTAAACGTTTCTTAAACTCCTGAAAAGGCACTTATATTGTTAATAAATGTCCGAAACGTTGAAATATACTATTTTTTTTTATTATTTAAAATAAAAAACCTTGGCCGTGTAGCCATTAACTTTACCAATTTATATAAATTCAAGTTTAAGCCTAACATTAGCGGCATTCCAAAAAAAATTATAGCCGATTAAGGGGGTCTTATACCTATAAAATATCCTTATAAATTGACCTAAAAAAGCAATTTAAAATATTAGTACATGTAAAATACATAAGCAAATTAAAAATATAACTAATTATTGTTAAAAATAATTTAAATCCTGGTCCCTAAGCCCATTTTGTTCAGAGCTATGAATTTTTAAAAAAAAGTTTGGCGTAAACTTTCTCAGACACCATTAATAGATTTTCATGGGGCAGAGCTTGAAATACTTTCAATACATTCAACTCTGCACCAAAGCTCCAGTTTTTGAAAATTTTTGTGTAAGTATGTTTTTAATGGAAGTAACCATATTTTTTGTTAATTTGAGTTTTTTATTTTTGACACTAAAAAGATACTTACACAAAAAATTTCCAAAAACTCGAGCTTTCGCGCCGAGTTGGATATATTGTGAGTATTTTAAGCTTTGTCCCATGAAAATCCATTCAGCGGTCCTTGAGAAAGTCTATGCCAAAGTTTAAAAAATCACATTTTGAGAAAATAACATTTAAAGAAAAATTTCTTAAACTTCCCAAATAATGACTTCTTTGTAGTTAAATTGTTTCTGCTTTCTAATACATATAAATACTTATACTTAGTTAATGTTTTTCACTATTAGAAGGCATAGCTTACCATTATTCTGTATTAACATATCTAAAACCAGGAACTATTAGTACGGTGCATGCAGTATGAACTCATTTATCTTGTTGAATGCAGTAATGAAAAAATAGGGAAAGGCTATTTTAACACGTACAAAGTTATCTGTAAAAGAAAATATTTTATGTCAGTTGACACAATAGAAATGCTGCTATGATTAAAATATTCAAAAGTTCGCAAAAAATCTGAATAAAGAGGAAATGATGATTAATAAATCTATTTTAAAATTGTAAAAGCTAACCACATGAAAAAAAAAGATATTCAAAAGCTGTAATACATTAGATATTAGGTGTCGCCGACTAGCTTAATATAAATTATAAAAATAGGGATATCCATAGTATTTTTATAAAGCAGAAAAAGTAAGGAGAAATGAAAGTTGATTTATTAGTTTATTAGTAGAACTTATAAATATAAAAGAAGTTATTAGAATTAATTGTTATAAAGGATAATATGATAATGACTTTAATACCTCATGGGTTTAAAGTTAAATAGTATGCATAGGCTAGAACTCTTAGTGGACAGAATTTTAACAAAATTCCCGTCAAATAAAGCCACCCAGCTCGGAATAATTTCTATTATTCTGAGGTTTTAAGACTCCGATTGTAGAAGTGCGCTTTCAGCTATGTGAGTCAATGTGGACGAATAATCTAAAGGGTTATTCGGGTCCTTTTCGGCTGCCACAGGGTCAGTGCCATGTGTAGAAATTATTAAGTCAATTTTTGAAATGTGTATTTAGTCGAGAGCAGCAAATACGTTGAAGCACATAGTTCTTTGTTTTTCCTCGCTTTTTCAACTATATAATCAATGTAATAATGTAGCTTTATCGAAACAGGAAATATAAGTCGATGCACTGTATTATGAAAAGCGGATAGATTTTCGTGCGATGTTCGGGGGCACGCGCCTAAGTGTTTATAGTTTATAGGCGGCCGACGCTTTTGAGTTTGAGCGACGGCCAGAAAAATGGTCGATTGTTTCGGCCCGTGCGAGCGAGCTGTTTATACTAAGATTTAGAAAATAAAAATGTGTAAGAGAAACTATCATG
>JAYJLV010077370.1:0-14771 GCA_036873485.1 Torymus texanus
GAGAGAGAGAGAGAGAGAGAGAGAGAGAGAGAGAGAGAGAGAGAGAGAGAGAGAGAGAGAGAGAGAGAGAGTTTGTACGTGATTTTCCGCGAAAGGGTGGAGGATACGGGAGGCGCGTCTTGAAAGCGAGACGAGGCTGAATAGACGGGGCGTAATGAGGTTTTTTGCTGCTATAGGTATGCAAGTTGCTAAAGGGATGATGGAGAATCAAGTTTGTAATGGTTCTTGTTGACTTTAGGAGTTGTGAGGTTTAATATTAGTTATAGGTAATTGTTGAGGAATATATAGTAGGTAAATATAGTTGATTTTGCTTATAAATATTCCACACTTTACATGATTTGAAAAATAAATTTAACTGAAGTTCATGTGTTTCGTGTAATTCCAAATCATGAGGTATAAACTACCCATACTCGTTCGCAAAAACAAATCGTCCCCAGACACGAGATTCTTCAGAGCATCCTCTTCATCCCTAATAATCTCATCCCCCCAGCGACCGCCTAAACTTCTTATCCAAACCTCCCTCCGCGTCCAGCTCTGTAGAATTCCGTCCGACCGCAACTTCATTTCTACCCGACAGAGAGAAGAGCAAGAGAGTTGGAGCGAGATTCCAATTTCCAAATCACGCGCGCTCGCGCGACCCTTTCCCCGATATTTCCTTGCACCCTCGGCTCTCTCAGCTTCTCTCATTTCGCCTTTCTCTCTCCCTTGGAAACCGAAGACGAGACGAGGTTGCCTACCACCTTCTCTCCCCCGCTACTCGTGCATACATTAACGTCGCTTGTCAGGCGTGGCGCGCAGCACTGAAGCAGAGAGGGAGCATAAGAGAAGGGGAGAGACTTAAGATTCCGAAGGGGGAACTGGAAGGATCTGTCTGTCTCTCCGGGATATCTCGGGGGCGCGCGCGCGCCTGTTCCTTCCGTCCTTCCTTCCTTCCTTCCCGCCCGCCTCTGCGAGCGTGAGACGCTGCGGAAAATGGCTGCTCTCAAGCGAGCTGACGCGGGTGGTGTTTGCAGCGGTGGAATGAAGGTAAGGAAGAAGGGATTTTTTTTTGCTGAGATGGTGGTATGGGATCGTGGAATCGTGGGTAGTTGATGGTTAGGGGTGCTTTAGTGATTGAATAAGTGGATAATTTGGAATCTTGGGGAGTTTACTTATTTGATAAAAATAGATCTAACTTATTCTTTACGTTTAGATAAGGGTAAGAGGAATAGAATCAATGGATTTTTGTTATTTTATGCCTTATAAACGTTCTCCTTTTTTGTATTTTCATTGTTCATTCTTTTCTTGAAAGGACTTATATCCGATTTTCAAATGTTTTGTCAAGCATGAAATATTATTATTGACTGTAGGCGTCTTCCATCAATAACTGAAATAATCTACAGAGACTTTACAGATAATTAAGAAAAGTGTAAAGATACTAAATCATCAAATAAGTTACTCCGTTATTAGAAAATTCACTATTTACTGAAAAATTTTAATGCTAAGAACACAGTTATAAAAGATTAGTAAAGGAATCCAAAACATTGTTACAATAAACTAGCACTTTTTATTACCTTAACATAATTAATATTAAAAATGGAAATTAGGCAAGATCCTTTTAGACATAAGATTGCCACGTGTAAATATTGAAAAACTACGTTATCACAAGTGAATACAAAAGCATTCGAAAATTCGGAGTCTTTCTTTTCATTGATCAGTGAGTTAGCCCAAGACCTTGGAAAGCTTGTCTGTCCTTTAACCACCAAAGACGAGCGATTGAACATAAAAGGAACTGGTTTTAAAAACTTGAAAGTGTAGAGTTTGCCGATCGATGCCTTGTGATGGGTCATTGAATGGAAATGCGGAAGTAGGGTCTGGTTACGACGGCCGTGACAATGTATAAGCATTATGCAAATCGTTTTATTTACGCGAAAGTACCGTCCTTTTTGAGAGTAAATTTTTCAAAGGCAGCGACGCGATTGCGTGTAATTATTTTCTCGAACGCCAAAAATGGTTTTCTTTGGGTTCACTTAAAGTTAATGCTTAACCATGAATTTTTGTTAAATGAGATTTTACACGTTTTTACACGTAGAGAAGTTTTGAGTTATAAATACTATGACAGTTTGGTAAACTTGGAAGATTGAAGTATTTAGAAAAATTTAGCGTGACAATCCGGTAAATCTTACAGTGTGATCCTCATAATTGAAACCATTACTATAAGTAAAACTGATTCTAATTGTATTCTCCTACTAATGTTTAATTGATTTTTTCACACCAAAATATGTCTATGGGGATCCGATATAACATATAATGTCAATACTTTTTTTTACAGTTACAAATATTTTTCCGAGGTCGACCAAGAATGGTTCAAAAAAATATTTTCAGATTTTACTAATTTAATTATTTCAAATTTCATTATGAAAACAACGAAAAAAGTTATCAAAATAGGCATGTTTAATTATTGTGAATGATACCAACATTTCATTTGAGTATCTTCGTATATTAAATACTCTGGTGTGTAATATATACACAAATAAAATGATATCAACTCCATTTTGGAATATTCGAAATTTTATGAAATTAATAATGTATTTCTATAAATTTTATAATAATTTACCATAAAGTATTTTCTTACAGCTAGGAGGAGGAAGATTATAACTGTGTTCAACTACGGAGCTATAATGTCGCTGTGTCATGAGTAGTGCATTGCGAGCTCGTTATTCTTTTGCTGAGTCGTTGGTCTGAGTCTTGTCTCCTACGTTATCCAGACGTCGACTGGATTTTTTAATGTACAATTGGAACTAATCTCAGAATCATACATCGTTACTTCACAGTCCACATAGAAAAAAAAAACTATGTTATAATTTATATCGTTATTAATATATTAAAAATATCCTTGTAATACATTTGTTAAGTAGAAATTTTCACAAATAAAGCTAACTTAATAACAAATTATGAGCACGAACCGAAGGCGGGTACGTTTTTCGAGCTGAAAATGACTACTGAAACCGCATGAATTCGAAAGATCCACGAAGCCCTTAATTGGTACACACTTTTTTAAATGCACTTTTACTCTTCATCGTGTTAATTTTAGTGGGCTGATATGATCGTATTGTTCAAATAATATACTGCAATAATCAAACAAAGTTTTAGACGAACGAATGTATATAATTTTAACACATTTTACAGCATTTATCGATGATTTTTCTAAAAATTTCCAAAAATTCTTTAACGGGCGATGAAAGCTGATAAGCACTGGCTGATAACTTTTTTTTATCAATCAGACTAAAAATGGTCACTTTAGTTCCGCTTAACAAGCCAAAAAGTTCGTGTTATAAAAGGTTAAATAAAGTGATCACACTGTAAAATTGTCAAAAATAATGTTTTTTGCAATTGTGATCAGGTAGCTAGAACCAATTTAAAATATCTGAAATCATTACAAGATTTATTTTTGCAAAAAATTATATAGATTAATTATATAGACCTACTGTTTTTTTTTAGTACTTTTTGAGTTTCTGCAGTTCTGAGTGTTTTTTTTAGTACTTTTTGAGTTTCTGCAGTTATATTTGCAAACTTAGGCCGAAAATATTTTTTTACACACTGTTGTTTTAACGGTTTTTTACAAACAAAGTATTATGCATTACCAAACTTCTTAATTCAGTATAGCAACATTTCTTATGTCTGTTTAACGTAAATTTTAGTGAAATAATATTTTTTATACCTGCTCAATTCTTGGTTCAATTAAAGATATGTAGAAAACAACCAAATTCTGTACAACAGGATATAATTTCTCTAGTTAGGTATTGAAACAAAGCAGACGTTATAGTAGGTTCCACCTGGAATATAAATCGCAAGAGCTAGATAAGACATTTAGTTTGGATTTCCAGTGAAGATGATTTTGAAAAGGAACAATTAAAAAAAAACTATGAAAAAAAGAATTAAACCTGCTGCAATTAAATATCTGCAGAATTCAAAGCGACTAAATTATTTTACTTTAGTTATCGTTAAAATCGCCCTTTTGTCTAGAAATAATTTTTTTCTCGAAGAGAAAAATAATCAACAAAAATTAAGTGAAATATTTGAAAAGATAACAAATTCTAGATCTTTCAATAAGCTTCTTTTACTCTTTTCATTGACTCTTGTGTGACCGCTTGCTGATCTTTTTACTGCAATGAAATGTAAGATAAAGTAAAAGTATAAATGAAACTGAAGAAATAAATTATAATACAGAAAATCATAATCAAAGAATATTTTGTAATTAACATATCTTTATTATACCATTAATCAATCCCAACACCTTTGAAAGACCGTAATGTCTTGAAATGCTTATATTTTAATGTAAACTAAAGATCACACGTATTAGTTAAAGAAACTTTTTCACGCAATTTAAAACGCTTCCACCTTTTTTTTGGAGTTTAACTTCAGCTCCTTTTGATACTAACCATTGAATAATTTCTTTATCGATTATATTAGAAGCGATAGCGAGGTTCAAAGGTGATTCACCATCAATATTTAAAGCATTGATATTTTTTTCATTTTCTGCTAAAAATTTCACGACTTTAAGACTTGTTCCTTCTCGGCATGCTATGTGTAGTAATGTATCGCCATTTGATAGTATTCTTGATATACAGGGATACTGTACTACTTGTTTAAGAATGTCTACATCTTCCTCGGTCTTTATTATTTCTTTGAGAAATTCGTATTGACCAGATACATTATTAACGTAGTAAAACTCAAATGTTTTGTGGTGACCTGTTCTAGCAGAGGCCTTTAGAATACTTAATAAAACAGATACAGGTATACTCTCATCAGTATAAAAAAAATTAATTAAACTTCTATTAATATTCAATCGATCATAATCTTCGGTTAGCATTAAGTTGACGGATGTTATAAAACCGCTAACCATAATTTCATCGAATTTTTTTTTGGATGGCTGGTATAATTTATGAAGTGCTGATATCAATTCTGTTACCATTTCGATTTCATTGCAAACTATCAGATGCACCAGAAATTTCAGAAATGTACATGACTCCACAAATTTATCGAGTGCATTTGTGTTACTTAGCAGCAATCGATTTATAATGGAGAGTACAGATTTATTCGTACAATCACTGCTGTACCATGCGAGAGATTCTATATGACTATTGTAACGACGATTAAAGTCATCATCTACTACCTCTCTTACGGACTTGAACAAATTTTCCCAATCCACATTTTTTGTACTCAATAATCTTATGGCAATCGCTTTACTTTGCCGAAAATCAATAGCGTTGAAGTGTTCTCCAATTTCTTCTCTGACGAACATATTAAAATCCTCATCTCTATTAGACTCAACTTTACAGACAATTAGTCTATCAAAAAAGATTCTCATACTGTCTAAATTCTCATTACATATTGACCTAAAGTATTTTAAACGTGCATAACTGGGCGATTTGAAAGTATAATAAGTACACTTTCTGTTTGCACATTTCTGTAAACCTAAGTCCGGTAAGACATCAATTTTTAAACCAATTGTTTCTATTTCACTGCTTAGATATGTATCCGTTATTAATATTACGAATTTATTGATAGTATTATCCATGTTATCCTTATTTATAGTATGATATATTTTGTAAAGATCACAAAGAGTTGTAAGATCAAACACATATTGATGTGTCCATGGAAGTAAGAATATTTTTTTTACAATCTTTTTACAAATACATTTTCCGTGTATTCTTAGAAAAGTAATGTCAGACATTTTTGTATCGATACACTGAGGATGAATTATACTATGTATTTCTTGACTTTCAGAAAAATATGATTTATAATTTTTTCTATTACAGTACGTGAAAATCAATAATAATTTTAATCCGTGAATGAATCGACGTTGATCTATCGAATTCCATTTTTCTGTGTGATTCCAGTCAAATGGCGGTGGACTGTTCTCGCATGATTCACTCATTTTTTCTCTCTTCTAGATGGATAAATCATATCAGTTGTTAGTATAAGATAATCGTACAAGTTTCGTAGTAACATCTTACTGATATATGAAATTTTATAAAATTAATCAAATAATTTAGATGTAAATACAAATATAAATGGTATTTTTATGAATATAACAATTTACAATAAATTTGAGAAACTTGAATAAGAGATATATTTAAATATAAGATAGCAATTATATAGTTACCTGAATTACTTTTGATTTGCTGAAGTGCCAGTTATATGATTCAACTTAATTCTCTTTTATCATAAATTTATACTTTTATTATTCAATGAAAACTTTAAAATCACAGTTTATTTTTTGTAATTCTCTCGACGACCTGTGCCTTATGACTCTTTTACAATCAACTGATACTTCTCACCACCTTATCTTATTCGATCGCATTATCTGGTGACGCTTATCGTATGATTCACTAACTGAAGGCTGTATCCGGTCTTATATTTTATATATACATAAAAGAAAATGATTGCAAATATCAACGTAAAAAAGGTAAGAGAAAACCAATTTATAACTTAAAATTATTACTTATTCATTTATTATAACCAGCTATATCATCTATCCATCGGTCTTAATGTGAATGAAAGAAAAGATTTTAACTGTCAATAGCCATCGACACTATAGACAATAGAACAATCAAATTCATTTTCTTCAATACATATTCTCATCGACTTTTTTTTACAAACCTGAGAAATCATCTAAGCAATACAAAACATTTTATCACAACTAAAAAAAAAAATCTTGACATTCAAAATCATCCATATAATCACCAATAAAATTGGTACACAACCTCACCGTTCATCTTTCCAGCATCGTTCTCTTCTGAACTCCCCCATCCACGAAAATCTGAACGACACCAAAAGGAAGCTACACCCGCGTGTACAAAAGCTTCCAAACGGCATTTAACAATGTGCATACGTATATACACATACATATATACACACCGATCGTAGTCGGAAGCCACGGCGCGTATCTACGCTTCGCGGCCGCTAATGGAAAATGTTTTACCAACGACGACGACGACGACGACGACTCTCTATCTCTATCTCTTCTAGACGCGTAGGGGAGTGGGTGGTAGTGGAGTCGAAGTAGAGGGAGAGAATAAGGCGGCGTTCGCTCGATGGAGCCCCTAGCTCGAGCGGTCTGCAATGGTTGTGTATATGTATGTGTGAGAGCCGGCGTCGTCGCGGGGAATATGGCTTTTCGGAGATAAGAACGCGCTGCCGCCGCCGCCGCCACCACCGCCGGCTTATTATTAGTCGCGGCGGGCGTGCCTCTCGTTGCGAGGGAGTTTGATGTGCGATTTCGTTTTGTCGAGGGATTCCGCGTTGGATTGAGTGTGAGAAGAAGGAGTGTGTGGGTATGGTGAGGCTTGAATTTTTGGGTAATGATCGTGGGGGAAAGATAATGTTAACGTTATTTGTTTACGTATCGAAAGTTAATATTGATTTTTTATTGAGGGCTCTTGAATTAGTGAAATATTTCACGGTTTACAATATGTTCTATATTGGGGTAGGAAATAGTGGTGGATGATTTTCTACTATAATGCAACGACATTGATGTACTTATTTGAATGTGTTTCTTTTACAAAATACACGTGGACGAGTAAGAAGGAGTGTGCGAACTAGTGGATTAATCGATTGACTCATCAACCAAATTTATATTATTTCATTTATCATATATAGAACTTTAAGTCATAACAGTCACATTTAAAAATATATATATTAAAAATACTCTCATACATTATTGTTACTCTCATGCCCAATAAGCTACCGTTAGTGTAATAACATATCCGTACAAAAAGCTATTACATCAACCTCACATACCATCTCGAACTACATTCTCACGAAAAACATTGCATACAAGAAACCCATTAAACCTCACATCTTAACCAAGGCACCTCACCTTCACCAACAAATTCCCAAACCATAATGCCGTTCCATTTGCGAGCGCACATCGAGACTCTCTCATTCTGACCGATTGACCCCCTCTCACCCCGTATATACGTACATAGACATCGCGCGCGAGGTCTTGACCGTGGGTCAACACGTTCGGTGGGAATTTGGCGAGATCGATGTCTCGGCTCGATCTGGTTTGGCCGCCTCACTCTCTGTATAGTATCAAGCGTCGTGGACGAAATCAAGTTCCTCGCGGGATCTCTATATATTGCCAGGTGCGTCGATGTGCAAGTAGGATTACAAATATGTCGGATACTTGTTTTCGTAAATGCAGTGGTGTCGGGGACTGTGTGAGTTCGTGGATGATTTATACATATGTTGAAATGGTGAGAATTTTGTAGATGAAGGAGTTATGTGATATATATTATGTTGAGGATATTGTAAGTATGATTTGCAGTGATAAGCTGTTTTTTTTTACAAATTGTTATTAAAAAATTTATGGATTTTAAAAAATTTTTATGTTAAAATATTAAAATCAAAATAATTGTTCTATATCAAGAATTATTCTGAGAAGTTTGCAAATTATAAGGTACATCATGCTCGAAACATTAAACTTTACTTCAAAAGGAAAAATAACAATTAATCCTATCGAATATTCTATTACCGTTATTCTTCTCGTTTATATAATAAAAATGAATACAATGAACAGATTCCGACACAAACAGGATCAAAGAGGGGGATAGAATAGAAACAGATAAAGCAACAATAGACATAACAATAATAATAATTATAACATTAAGACAATAATAACTGTAATAATCATAATAATAGTAACTATATAATAATAATGATTGGAATCCACAAAATAATGAACGAGATGAAGAAGAAGATGATAATATTTTATATGAGAATTAATTATTTAATCATTAATTTAATTTAATTTTCTCTTTTCTGAGCTCTGGTAGCAATAAAATGACACTAGAAAGTAGTATAAAAGTAAAGTAAATATTGCAAGTATTTTCTAGCTTTGAAATGTTGGTTAAAATTATGTTATTTCTTGTTAGCAACTAACTGGGTATAATATAACTTTGTGAAATATTTTGCTTTTTGTGGAATTACGTTCGCATACGTAGAAGTTTAATTAAATGATACATCACTATAAGTCTGTGGACAAAAACCGTAGGTTTTTCAATATAGTATTTCACTTTTTATATAAAGTTTTACAAAATTGGAGACGTTTATACTTATATAGAATATATTTTTATTCTAGATTGTTCATATTATTAAAAATTTAATATATAAAATTGAAGAAAATCATCCAATTAATCTATTTACATATATATCTATTAGCAAAAAATTAAAATCCCGCATAATTGTCAGTTTCTTTTCCAACCTTATTGAAAAAAAAAAAAAAATAATGTTTAATTGCCTAAACATCTCTTTTCTTTACTACTCTTATTTATATTTGCACAATCTATCCACCTTCCATCAACCACCTTCGGTTCATCAAAATTTTCACGTAGGAGAACGCAAGGAACGCGTCGTCTCCCATCTCCCGGTGTCGCGCGCGCGAGCGTCTTACGTGCTCGGTGGGGGCGCCATTTTGAGCGACGCCAACCAATGGGGCGCGCGAACGCGGGGGTGTTATTCGCTCGGCACCCGCTCCTCGAGGCTGCACCGCCGGGTCTTTGCCTGATGCGGGAGAATTTTCTTCCAGGCGGAATTCGTGAGGGTTGCAGAGTGGCTACATGCAAAAGTATCATGATGATGTTATGATAAATTTGATATTGTAGAAATTTTGTTTTTTCGTAGTTTTTAAGGGGTAAGATAAATGGTAAAGTACGTGTTGAAATAGGACGGTTTGTTCGCGAAATTTACATATACTTTTGTATGCTATTAAATGTTTGAAGTTTAATTTATTAAAAATAAAGAAATAATGAATATGTTTGTATTTAAATTAAAATATTTGTTAATCTAATTTGCAGAATATGAAGAAGAAAATATTTTATTCTAATGTTTAATTATTATTCTCATAGTTTTACCCTAAAATTTTACAGATTAGTGAATTTTCGTATACGCAATGGTCTTTCTAAATAAACAACGTGAAATAGGTTTGATTATTTACAAAATTAACCAAAACCAAATCCCGAATAAAAGTTTTACAAATTCAATTCTACAATTGTTGGGTTACATCTTTTATAAATGAATATTATACATATATAATTATAGGAATCATTCACATAGCCATTCCCCGTACTGAACCAAAACTTCACTTTTCATAATCCCCGATGCCCAGAGCATCACCATCTCCACAACCGACAACCACAATAACAAATCCTACGCGAAAAACAATCGATACTCTCATACCCACTCTGCTTTCCAATTCCGGATTCATCGCGTACGCAGGTACGGAGCCGTCAAGTGGTACGTATATATACACATTACAATCCTCATGCGCAAAACTCTTGCGACAATCGCGCTCGTATATGGCCCCGACGACCAGTCATGGCGCACGGAAACGAGTCTATCGAGATCGCGGTCCCACGCGACGGGTCGAAGCTATATGTATATGTATGTACTCGTCCTTTTTCTCTATTGTCGTGCGATCGGTGAGAATTTCCACTTGCATGTGTATGGGTGAAAGTTTCGCGACAGGCTTTCGTTTTTGGATGGAAGAACAGACGGACGGTAGTGTGAATTGGAATACATATAAGCGTGTGGTGATGTATTTTAGGGGAAAGAGACAGGTTCGGGTGGTTCGCGTGTCTTGAGTGGGTAGTGTGCAGGGAGGGGAATGTGGATTATTGTTGGCGAGTGTATAAGAATATATAGGTGCATGAATGCGTTTGGATATGGAATGTGATACTGTGCAAAATTATTGTTGGTCAGTAAGGTTTATGTATTTTTTCGAGATGTTTTCTATATACTCTTTCGCTGCTATATTATACAGCTTTACCTATTATTTTTAACATTTAACTATGGGACTTTATTAGTGTATTAAATACAGCAAGTAACATTAACTTATATCTTCTATACTGCATCCAACCATTTCTAACATATACTCGCCATTTTATCCTTATAAAAAAAACAAAATCTATACATAACATTCTCCAATTCTACCAAAATTTCATTTATTATTCCACCAAATCCATATATACTCTCCTGGAAATTCACCCTCCACAAAACCCTCTCAAGAAATCTCCTAGCCCCTTCTCCATTCCCTCGCGTGCACCGACACATTCGCAGCCCTTCTTTCCCTCCTCTCTCTCTCTCTCTCTCTCTCCACCCACACACTGGCACAGCCAGCCATATAAACCCTCTAATCTTCGGTCTCACAGTCGTACATCCACCTCTTCTCTCTCTCTCTCTCTTGCGCCTCCACCTCCTCGACTTTGCATAAAGCAACAATAGGGCTGCTGCCTCTGCCTCTACTGCTACCACCTCCGAAGAAGACAGCCGGCGCGCACTCGCATATATATACTATATACTCGCGCGCGTACGTCACATCCCCCGGCGAAATTTCGTTCCCGTCTAATCGCATTTGCCCGAACGAGCTTTGCTCTCTCTCTCTCTCTCTCTCTTCGTTCCATTTTAAGAGCATCTCAGGAGAACGCGTCTCTAAGACAATTAGCGGCAGGAGGAAGGGAGCGGATCCCGACGTTCGTGCATCTCACTCTCTCTCTCTCTCTTACTCTCTGAAGTCGCGCGAGTGCGCGCCTCGTATTCACGTGTCTCGTAACATTAATAATGCGAACGAGGCGGCAGCAACGTCTCTTCCGAGACCTAGCAAGAGGAGGAGGAGAGAGAGAGAGTAGCTTTGGGGAAACTTGGAGAGACTGCGGGAGTAAGTTCTCGCGCGAGGCGGAGGGCTCACGGATGGGAATTGACGTTAATGTGCCGGGAGTAGAGTGAGAGAGAGAGAGAGAGTAGAGCTGTAGCGCACACGAGATGATGCGAGAACTACGCGACGACGACGACGACGGAGGCGGTGACGATGGTGGTAGCGGCGGCGGTACTGCTCTTTGCTTTTTGATTGGGTGCACTGAGGGTGTTGTAGGAGTGCGGCTTGCATATATATATATATATCCATTTGTGAAGTTGGAAGCGCGAAATTGCCGAGGTATTGGGTACAGGTAAAATTGTTGAGGTTTCATGATTATTTTATACCAGGTGGTGCTCAGTTATATGGTGAAATATCGAGGTTTATTTTGGGTTATGGTATGTAAGGTCTCGTTAGATGTCTTATAAGTTAATCGCGCGGTTGAATGAGAAAAAAATCGTAAAGGGGATTCAATAATTTAATGTCGGTTATTTGTGGTAATGTGTAAGCTATTACTATATGTGTTTGCAGAAAGACGAATACCAGAGCAGTGAAATAAATAAGCTTTTTATAATAAATGTATGTCTATGTTCTATACAATCGCAGCACTATTTACAAATCCATTACGAAATAAAATACTATTTTTAGTAAAATCAATATACCCAAAAATTGATGTTGTCTGATCAATCGTGTAACCCCCAAATTCGCAATGTAATTCCTTTAACCCAATAACACCTTCATGAAGACTCGCGAAACGCCACATCACTTTGCAGACCAGAGCTACAGAAACACAGGGTAAAGAAAGCACGTGAGCGCCGCGGTCCAACCCAATTATCTTGCCGCATTAGCACGGCACCTCTTCTACCGGCACACTTTTCCCCCTTTTTAGCGCCTCCGCGAAGAAGAAGCAATTATACGCCCTAGGCGCGGACGTGGAATACGAAATCGCCCCTCCGTGGTAGCCGCGCGTCTCAAACAAGCCGTGATAATCGAATGAGTGAGCTCTTGCTGGCAATTCTTTGGAAGATATTTTCGATAACCTGGCGAATCGAGAGGAACGGATATTTTTGGGGTATTTTAGCTGTCGCTGCAGTTTGTCTACGTCGAGTTCTATGGATTTTATTTCGTTTTGGAAACGTACGTATAATTTGATATTTTTAAGAGGATTTTACGCGGTGATGGTCGGAATGTAATTTACTGGAATTCCGATGATTTTGATGAAGTCACATTGAAGTTTCTTATTGGATTCATTTGATAATGTTATTTCATTATAATAACATTATTTAGTATTTTTATAAAGAGGTTTGTAGGTTTATATACTATTTATGTAGGAATTAATTTTTAATAAAATTATATACCAAGATAAATTTTTTTGCTGCAACGAGTATATTTTCTTGAGTAAAAAGTACAATATTTTTACTCTTTACATGAACCCATTTTTTAAAAAATATATATCGAAAAAAAAAAAATTCCAGCAATCGACGATTAACCATCACCGCTGAATATTCCCATCAGCAATCATAGAAGAGCGATTACGGCGCACCGACGACGACGACGGCAGTCACACTGGTACCGCGAACGAGATACCACCGGCGGTGTATCCGTGCGGTTCGCCTCCGATGCCGTCACTGATATATTCCGCGATATATATAGTAGTTAATGGTTCGATGATGCTTGCCAAGCATCCGTTTAAGGTATTTGATAAATTATATGTTCCTGGGAACGATTTACGTAAAAAAGGTGAGAAATGATGAAAAAATCGAATTTAAGAATTTTTTTTTTCTTTTAATTTTTTTATGGAGTTATGAAGAATTTGAATAATTATCCATTAATCAAAGTTTGATATGTGATTAATAGGTTTTGTTATGTTAATTTTATTAAATTGTAAAATAATATAAAAACTCGCGTTGAACATATTTATAGCTTAATACTGCCAGTAGTATAATATCATTACTAGAACTTAGGTCAGTAAAAAGATTTTTACAAAAATTTTTTTTTTAAATGTAAAAATTGTAGAATTTTAGCGTATACAATCGACCGTCGTCTTCATTTTCTATCCCTACCAAATCATCATTACAAAATCTTTCTATTTCTAAAAGAATCTAATTATCAGCTTTCCTTGTATTCCTTTTTATTCATGCAATACAACACAACCTCCGCAAGACAAAGCCTCAAACCTTCGATTTTTCGTCGTCCGTCCGTCTCTCTCTCTCACCCGCCCCGCAGCGGCGTATAGCAGCACAACCCTCGTCCTTACCTCCGCCCCATTTTCCCGAGTCTCTTTCCAACTCGCTGCTACTACCCCTCCCATACCTAACCAACCCCTTCATACACATACACACATACTCCACGTCTCGGAGAAACCACCTCCGATCGATTTCCTTTCGAGCCCCTTAAAGGCTCTCTCCTCCCTCTCTCCTAGAAAAGTCAGCATCGTCGTCGTCGTCGTCGTCGTTCTACACACTCTCTCTCTCTCTCTCCCCACCGCCCGAAGCAACGGGCCAATGGCCCCGCCCGGATTTTTCCGAGCTATTCGCGTGCCCCTATTGGCCGTCTCCCCACTCCTTAAGCGTCTTGAACCCTACGCTCGTACTCCCCTTCCCCACCCTTACTTCTCTCACTCTCCTTGAAAATATAACGCTACGGCGGGCGCGCGCGCACTCGTTTCGCGCCTTCATCCGTCTCTCTATATACGTTTGTGCCTCTAACACCCCCCACTATAAGGAGCGGGGGAGGAGCTTCGCCTCCGCTGTGTTCACTCGCTCGGTTCGCGCGCGCCTTGATATTAGATTTTACAAGGAGCACGACGGCAGCAGCGGCCGGGATTTTCGTGCCGGGTCAGGGGGTGGGATAAATATTAATTACGCTCCTAAGGGCCGAGCAACCCGCGCGAACGCGAACGCCGAGCGTTATACTTCTCCTCGGGTTACGTGCCGGGTCTTCGCCGCCGGGAAAGTATACGGCAGTAGAGAGAGAGAGAGAGAGAGAGAGAGAGAGAGAGAGAGAGAGAGAAGTGGCTATGCTGCTGCTGCTGCTGGCCCGGGCGACGAGCGCGTATATAGAGGCCTTTCTCAAGAGGGTTCGCGTGTATAGC
>JAYJLV010077391.1:0-14769 GCA_036873485.1 Torymus texanus
CTGGTCGGTCCGTGACGTAGCACCGATTCCCCGAACGTGCGTATGGTTCGGGCGTTTGGCCGCGAGAGGCAGCAGCGAGCCGTACGCACAAGCTGCCTCACCTTTTTCCGGGGCGCTGGCAATCTCTCTACTAATCTCTGCTATCACATTAGTATTGGAATCTACTCACTTAAGGGGACAAGCCATGGTTGAATCTGAAAAAAAGGTAGTGAATAAATTCTTTAATATCAAAACCCATATATATTTTTAAGTGTTCAAATTTTTTCAAATCATTAAGTTGTATAATTACCTATAATTTAAAACTATATTATGCAGGTATTCGATATTCTGGCCTTGCATAGTCCATTAGATTTAAAAAATCCTTCTGAATTAGAAGCTGGCATGTCATTGCCGCAGGAAAGTTTTTTAACAAAGCAAGACAACGGTCTCATTATTTAGGAGTACCTTTGTAGTTTAGTTATAGCAGTTATAGAAAATGTGAGCTACTTTTCCTGAAAAAATATTTTAAGATTGTTTTTTAATGAAAAATCTAATTTTTTTAATGTTTTTTTTATTAAAATTTCAATGTTTTCTTGCAATTTTATTTTTTAGCTTTTCTTCTAAAGCCTTTATAAAAAAAGTAGCTCACATTTTCCATAACCAATAGAATTTCAAAGGTGCTCCTAAATTTTCAAACCTTTACTTTTCTTTGAAGGATTTTTTAAATCTAATGAACTACAAGGCCAGAATCTCAAATACCTGCATAATATAGTTTTAAATTATAGGTAATTATACAACTTGATGATAAAAAATTTGAACCCTTAAAAATATATATGAGCTTTGTTCTTAAAGAATTTATTCACTACCTTTTTTTTCAGATTCAACCATAGCTTGTCTCCTTAAGGAATAAAAAAGGTCATTTTTCTGCAGAGCGTAGGCGTACAAAACATTAATAGTTATTGATGCACGGCGTGACCTAAGCCCGCACTTAAGTTACGCATACCCTCGCTACGCTCTGGCGCTAATCTTACACCGTGCAATAATGGGCCACTTAAGGCACACGTATCGTAATGTACTATTTTGAAGTCATATCATGGTATATACCACGTTACACAAGTAATATCGAGATTTTTCGTTAAAAATAGCTGGATTATCAGAATTTTTACTAGATTATCAGAATTTTTGTACTTTAACTATACACTAGGGGTTTATTTGGTGCGCTGAATCGATTTATGAAGTTATTCTTGAGGTCATATCGTTGTTTATATCGCTTTATACCGTTAATATCGAATTTTATCGTTGGTATTAGGTGAGCTATGAGAAGATTTATATTTTTACAATATTCTAAAGGGTTTTTTGATGCACTGAATCGATTTATGGAGTTGTTTTTGATGCTAGGATAAAGGAACATGCCAAAAATAAAGAGAAAAACAGTTTTATTTCTATTTTTGACAGTGTTCTACCCTATTTTAATGGTATTAAAAATTGGCCCTTTTTCAGTAACCATTTCAAAAATCAATACAAGTATTCCGGAATTTTTTAGAGAAAAATTAAATCGGCCGAATCTACAAAAAAATCAACATTATATGAGACCCAAATATACATCTCTCTGAACTTTTTCAGATTTTTGAAAGCTAAATTGCCCCTGGAAAAAAATAAAATTGAAAAATCACACTTTTTTTTTACATGATCTATCGACTAGTAAAGTTAGTTTTTCGATTCCGTTGGGGATAATTTTATCATACTTATCCGGCTATAGCCTTTGCATATAGCATGAAAGATAGTATGCATAACTATAATTGATTTTACTATGCAATATAGCCACCGTAATAAAGACTTATAATCATATAGAATATCTATTGAATTTATTTAAATTGCACTACTGTCTTTTTTATAGTGCATTGCAATGATTTAACAGCGCATATATTGAATACGATAATACGAAATTTCATGTATCAGTTATCATAAAAACAACTTGAGTCCAAATATTGCAGTATTAATAAAAGGATAACCAACTTACTTTTTATCAGTTATAATCGATGAGAAGGTATCCAATACTACACTAAGAGTGCATAATTTCAAAACGTAACTTACTTTCATCGGTCTAGCATTTGCATGCAAACCTTGAAAACGCAATTTCTCGAAAACATGCAAAATGAACTGAAGTCGTTTTACTAGACACTGACGGGTATTATCTTGGAATTCGAATAACATTCGTCTGAGATTAGATTATCCTAATTAGTGTTTTAATTTGCAAAAAAGAAATAGTCTTTTTTATAATTTTGAATACTTTGAGGAGGGTTTTTATGTCCACGTACTAAAGATATTGTATTTCAAAAGTTATGTTCTCCCATATCTGAAATAGATCTTCAAGGGGAACAACAAAAACGGACGGAATAATAGATATCGATATTTTGTTTCTTGAACTTAACAATTTAGTTGTTGTAGTAAATATTATCGAAACATAATGAGGATTTTCACGAAAAATAAATATTAATAATAGCATTAACGAAATTATGTGTTTTATGATGTAGTTATTATGACTGTATTGTAAAAGCCAAAATGCACCTAAAATTTTAATTATTTTATTGAACAGTTCCTACTATCCTCAATTACATCCAGCCCATAAATTAGAGTTAAATGAATAATATTAGTAAAGTAAGCTCAGTGTGCAATATTAGCTTATTAAAGTGTAAATTACAGATAATAATACTTTTAATTAATGGACAAAATTTCAATTTTAAACATTTCACCTAGAATTCGTTATTGTTAAAAATATTTACTGTTTTTTTCTGCCTCAGTCATGCCTTGTTCCCATAATAGACGGTATAATATATTTATTTTGTTTAACTATAAAATATATTCTCGGACTGTTAAAAAAATCAATTCAAGAAAAGTTCTTGAGGAAGAGAAAATATTCTGTTCATCGGAAATTATTGGGACGCCAATAACCTCTAAGGAGGCAGCTCTCGATGGAGAGAAAAAATGGCTCGCGATCGGAAGCCAATGCCTCCATGACCCAGTGCCGAGGGAATGCAAAGAATCTTTAAGCTCGGCGACGGGTCAGCATAGGTGGTAGGAATTACTGTTTTCGCCCCACGTAACGTTATTTTCCGAAGCCACTCGTTAAGTTTCCCTGCGAGCGCGCGTTCGTTTACCCTCGCCCATTCGCTCGGGCTTGGCGTATTTTTGGCCCATGGCCAAAGGCTACCCTCGGCTTTTTCTCCAGAGCGCGCTCCCGCGATCGCGGAAACAAAGCAAAGAGTGTAAGCGCGAAGAAGCTTCTTCTGTTTCCTCCGAAGAATGTATTTCTTCTTCCTTTCCTTGGCGCTCGCATTCATTGTGTGTACGCGCGAAGCGCACCGACCATTTCAAAGGTATTCCTCTCTCTCTTTCTCTCCCTCTCTCTCTCTCTCTCTCTCTCTCTCTCGTTCTCTGCTTTTTTATGCGCGATAAAGCAAAGCTCCGAGGCTGTCTGCGTGTGTATGTGTATATATGTGTATGTATGTGTGCACAATAGCCATGTGTACGATGGCGGTAAGTCTTAAGTAAAAAAGTGTGGCAGGAGCAAGAGAGGCGGAGAGAGTAGAAGAGTAAGAGAGTACGAGAGAAAGCGACAGAGAGAGAGTAAGAGAGCGATAGAGAGAGAGAGAGAGAAAGGGGAAATATGGGTCAAGGGGATTGTTTTTCTTCGTTCCTTTTTTTCAAGGGGAAAGACAGCGAGAAATGCGCGTCTGAGCAAGATACAAATTTTCCATCGTTTTCCGACAAAAGTCGTTAGATTCTAGAAATACTTGTACTCAAAATTTTTTTGCCAATTGTTAACACTATTTTTCGTGCCAGGCAAGTTGTAGTCGCACTGTTAAATGTTGTAGAACCCGTGTCATCTTTGCAATGGCAACGATAGCTATTCTTGTAATTCATGTCAAGTAATATTCATTAGCGAAAATCTCGTAACTACCTCGCAAATTCTCCCGCTGTTACGTTTTAATAACATCTATATTTAATATTTATAATGTTATTTCATTTTTTTATGTAAATCTGGTAAATTTTTTAATGAAGTCGAAAATATTACAAGTCATAATTTATTTTTTATATAAATAATGTATTATTAAGACTTTTCTTATCTCATTTTAAATATTACATTTAATTTATTTATATATTTAATTATATTCTAGAGAAATCATCAAAAAATGAGACACAAAAAGAAATAAAATTGTCTCAGGTGCACACTAACCAGATTCGTTTTGGTTCTTAGAACGATTCTTTTAATGTATACAAAATATTGAGAAAATTGTCATTTGGGTGCCAAGCTTTTTACGAACAATAACTTTATTCTAGAAAAATTTGTTAAAATAGCCCCCGTCAATAGTTACGTGAGTTCAAAGATAAGCGTAAAATTTACTGGATACCGTCAAACTAAAAAGAAACAGCTTTTCGTCATTTTTCATATAATTTCTAGTAAAAGAAATGAGTTTCGGAGACGTTTGGGAAAAGTTTATTTGTCTTAAGTATGAGAAAACACATGCAAAAAACAATGCTAAATTTTCCAATTCATGCTACCTTTGAAAAGTTTGTCAAATACTTCCTAAACGTTTGATCATTTCATTTTTTCAAGTAATGAAGTTTAAAATATGTTTTTCGAAACATTAACCGAACTTTGTGAAAATTGAGAAAATTTTGATAAAAATGAGAAAAATTTTAGTAATATGTATTTTAAAACATACGATTAAGATACTTAATAACTTTTGATGTCCAGTAATACAATTGAATAGAATATTTATACGTTTACATGCCGAGTTAAATTTTGTCTCTTCTATTTGTATTTTATCTTATAACTTTATAGATTTTTCTTTTAAATAAAACCTTATGTACGCCTAGATAAACGTTATAGTAGAATAATAATTTAATTTTCTAAAGTTAATTGCAACGGCCACGAATTAAAAATATAGGTATTCTGATTAAGGTTTTTACCAATACTTCATTCCCTAGACCACTCTTTGTACTTCTAATTACCAAGTCTAGCGGCCGGTTTCTGGTACCGTCGTACCCGCAAGATCTTCGTCTCAAGACAACGATTATTCTGAGTGATACGAGAAAAATCTATTGTCCGACGGAACGAAAAAGTTGAAATCGCTTCATAAACTTGACATGTTAACGGTTTTCTAGGTTATCGCATTTCCGGTATCGTTACTTTAGATTGCCGCCCGCGGCACCTCTAGTAAATGAACAGCACGAGAAAAAATACTTTCATTTTATCCCGATAAGAAACAATATTTAATAACGAAGAATAGAGCCCAATTTCGACTGACTTTTAACTTTGGAGATAAAGTAGTAGTGACCTATAAAGGATGTGTTCACTCTCTTCTATAAGATAGTTGAAGACAGGTATTCCAGTTAAAACAAGAAAGGTGGGGTTACAGAAAACTCCGACATCCTTTATAAACGGCCTCTTCAGATATCGAGTTCTAAGACCCCCTCAAACTAAAGCTTATACTTTCTACTTGATCTGGTATTTGGGAAGTAAGGACTAGATGGAATAGAATTATTAAACTGTGTATTAAAATTGATGGAATAAATATATAATATTTCTTTAAAAATGTGTAATTCTTTAAAAACAATTTTTTAACCCTGCATAACATACGGTTGTAATATTTTAACTGTTAGATGTAATTAAAAGTATTTAAGAAAATATTCATTTATCAATGAAATCTTTACTTTTCTCTATATTATAATTCCTTAAATGAAAATATTCAATACTTTTAGTATTATCTGGTAGTACGTCCAACAAATATCTTAAAAACATCTTTTCGTGCATCACACTTCATTCCTCTTATCGACTTCTCCATGCGCGCCTCCCTGCCGTGGTCTCGCTATCTTAACCGCTAAAACTTGGCGTTGTGTTCTTTCTTCTCTTTCTCTCTCTCTCTCTCTCTCTCTCTCTCTCTCTCTTTCTTCCTTCTTACCCCCCCCCCCCTTTCTCGCGCACCCTCTCTATCCCTCTTTCTCCCCCTCTTTCTCTTATAATTACAGTAAGGGAACTTAAGAAAGACTTCATCTTCTTGAAACGTTTGGGAAGGTGTAATTCCAAGGACAGCTCGTGCGAAAAATATGAATGACACGAAAAAGCCATAGCAAAATAAAACGATGCCGATTAAAAAGTAAACCAAATAGAAAAATGTAAGGCTCGCACGAAAATACAATCAAAGCTATAACTCAGCAATAATAATGAAAGAGGAATATTTAAATTAGTTAGGTAAGAAAGTAAAAGGTATTAACAAACGCAGTGGCCTGAGAGATAATTCAGCCTATTCAAAAAATTAGTATTCGAAATTTTGATTTACTCTACGGTGTAAATTAAAAATTTTATAAAAACTTATAAAAGTATTCAGAAAAGGCATTAGTTTTGTAATTATTTTCTAAAAGTAAGTTAATAAAAGTCTTTCGTTAAAGAGCGTATTGATGAGTAGTTTCTAGGGGGCTCAATATTTTTGTCAGTTATATATTGTTTCTATTATATAATTGCGAAAATTTCGTCATCAATCATAATCTCTCATATAAATTATAATACAAGTAACTATCATGATTGAAATGTCCCAAATGACGACTGATCAAGTTGCACTAAGGATAGGAGAACAATTGGAAGAAAAACGAACATACATCTGAAAAAAAGTTACCTAAACCGTTTTACATCAGTCAAGTATATTATTTCAGAAAAAAGCTGATATTATATTAAAAAAATGAACTCGTGTACTAAAACTAAAAGTGAAATTTTAATCTATGATTTCCACTACGTTTGGAAAGTTTAAATTACATTAAAATATAGAGAATCTCTTTCTAAAGGGACTACATACGTTTTCATTCTGCTTTGCAAACAAAGATTCCCTGTTTTTACACTATTCATTATTTAAAGACCCATATAATAATGCGTTAATATAAACACTATCTACGTTACTCTACTTCATAATTCATGTAATGTTAACGTAATTTCTCACAATTTAGAATATACATAGTGCCAATTCCAATTTAACTAACCAAGATTCTCTTCAATGTGCTTTTCCATTGTCGTTGTAACTGAAACGTACCTTCTACTTTAAAATTAAATCAATTGCAAGAACACTACACTTACAAGGAGTGATTCTAGTCTCTGAGAAAAACTGTTTATTGAAGCTTTAGAGGACATTTTCTGGTATCCAAAAACGAATCCTTGTACAACCATTTGAATCTATTGGCCGCTTTCCCCGTGGTATGAACTATTATATTTAAAACACTAATTTCTAACTTTTTATCGGACATACTTCCCCGCAAATAATAACTTCTGTTGTACAAGGGGCACGGCTTTTTAAAATGTTCTAAAGAACCAGAAAATTATGGTCTGATAAGTAAGGCCATTAACAAATTTTTTTACGACTCACGAATTAATCTTGCAAAATGCTTAGCTAGCTTTGCTACTAAAAAATTTTATATTTATTTTAGTGCCCTATTATTTGATTGTTTCTGTATCATCGTTTGGATGCAATATTTACAGCTAAGACGCGATCAATGCCAGATATTCTTAGCACTTTCATTCATCACGGTTTACGAACAAAAACCTCTTTTTATGCCGCAAAAAGCACTACCGCCTTGTAGCGCCATCTTCCATTTCTCTTTTTCTGAGGCCCTTATTTTCAGTTAAGAAACGACTTGAGAGAAGCGCGATCTTCAACCGATAGCCTGTTATCTTGATGAAGTCGTCGTCGTCGCCGCCGCCTTGCAATACACCAGTTTTAAGAGCCAAGCCGCTAAATTGGAAACTACACACATGCATGCGACATTCAAGCTTTCGTTTGTTCGGTGGAGATGGAACTGCTACATGAGGACTACTGAAAAAGAATGTTAGAATGGCTGAAAAAATAGTTTGAAGTAAAATTCTTTATGAAAAATAATTAGAAACTATTTTACTTTTTATTAAATCCTTTAATAAATAATGTATACTGCCGCTATGGATGGAGAAAGTGATATAGAAATTTATAATTTAAGAATAAATTCTGTGTTGAATAATGATTAAGCTCGTTTACAGAAGACCTTGTCCAAATGAACGCAGTAGATAATAGTAGTTTATAATTAAATTTGTTACATCAAATTCAGTATTTACAAAGATACAACAGCGAAAAGTAAATATATAACTATAAATTATTAGCAGTAAACCTCTATGAAAATATTTGCATATGTAAAAGAATTAAACAATTAAAGCCTTATGAAATTTCTTTACTTTACGTACAATATTATTGCGTATAAATTTAATGTTTGTAAAAAACCTTTAGAAAAAAATTAATATCATTGGTGAAATTCGATAAATATTAGTCTCCGTCATAGTCGACTCTGTTTTGCTCGAAATCTACATAGGCCCCTTTGCATTTAAATGTCGTTTTCTCAGTAGTAGCTCACTCATGAGTAAATCATTTACTTATTAACTCCTCCGTCGAAGTTTCTAAGTTTTAGTGCCTTTTTAAACGCTTAGCATTTCGACGGACCAAGTATGATAGTCATCCACTGGCTACGAGTGTTTGCTACGATTATACGAATCGCGATTTTTCTTCCAACACCTGCCCAAACTATTGTGTCACTTGCTATTGGGACTCTTTCCTATACTAATTTTGCTTCATCCGCTGCCGCTTTGTTGCAGCAAGAAAATATTTGGACACAATTGAATATTTTCATGACAATTTATTCAAAACAACTTCTTTATATTACGTATACGTCGTCTCGTTTCAAAGCTCAAGTAGAGAATGCCCCTTTTTGTTATTTTTAAACAAACAAATAAGAGACAGTTATTATAGATAATACATTTCAAATGACTGTCTCAGTTGATCAAAAGGTCTGCAGATAACACCTTAACATATCCTGATCCGCGATTTCTCGTTATCGATTGAAATCGACTGGAAGACAACAGCCCCGGACAGAATATCCGTGTACGCGATTGGTAACTCTACAATCGAGCCCGAGACAGAATTTTCGAGTTTTTGAATAGAATTTTTAATTCATAGGAAAATTGATCCTAAAAAATGAATAGATTTACATATTGGTTACAATTTGTTTCATAATACGCTTGTTTCATTGCTCTGCTAAACTCAGCTTTGCTAAATGCTCCTTTTATTTCTCAACGTGGTTTACGTTAGTGATGGATTTACCCTTAATCTTTTTAAGCATGTCCGAGTATGATCTTTTCTTAACTAGTTCAACCAGTACTGCTTCTGTGCGCGGTCTGCACAGTTAAATCTTGCAACCCTGATTTGTCGTTCTTAGGAAAGTTTTTATACACTTTGCATACAGTTCATATACTACTCCCTTATTTCTATTGTATCTCTTTTTAGTTTTTTGCTATTCAATTAATATTGAATTAATACATATTATATAGTCTATAAAGAAGCTGTTTTCTAAATCTAACTCTTTATATCAAATAAAAGAGAAATATGAAAATTTTAAAGCTGAGCGCAAAGTCCGAGTACGCGCCTTCACTGAAGCGTGTACACTAGTGTTTGAATGATAATAATTTCTTTAATAATATATTTGAAGGATATATTATATGGTAATGGCACATTAAATACTAGTGGTATATGAGGAAATCTACAGAAATGTAGTCTCTATCACGTCCCCAAAATGGTCAAAGTTTGTTTTGAAGGCACACCTCCGACAACTGTTTTTTTCTTATTCGTTATACGATACAGGAACGGAAAGTACTCGTGTACATTCAAAAGCGACTTGGTGACACCCTTTTTCTCGACATTAGAATTAAAAAAGGATTTTATTTTCAAAAAAGTGCTAAAAATGACTCTTTTTCAAATGCCAGCCATTTTGTCAGAAAAAATAATAAAAAATTTAAAAAAAAAAGAGAATTAAACTAGCCGACGAGACCTTTCATTTGCTTTTTTGAAAAGTAAAAAATGTCAATTCCTTGAAATGCTACGTGAGTTTGATGATACCGCTTATACTGCTTTTCAACATTTTTCGTGTATCTTGTCAAACTCACGTAGTAGATACACTCACGTGTATATTACCTTCAAACTCACGTAGTAATAATCTATACGTAAGTATAATAATTAAAATTTGAATTTCGTGCGCTACACAATTACATGTTATTACAAAACTTATATTAATTAGTAATCAAATAGTTGAATAAATAAATAACTATATAGTGCTTTTAAATATTGTATTATTTTATTAAAAACTAAATATTATAAATAATACAATCTTTTGACAAATCCATTACGTTATTATAATCCTCATCGTTCATTCTAAAAATATTCTTTCTGCATTTATCTTTACATGGAGCATCTATTTTGCATAATATTTGTAATGGAGTAACAAGTTGGATATCCGGATTTTCCGGCCATGAAAGTTTCTTATTATTCCTTTTTAAAAACTTAATAAGAATAGAATTATTTTGGATTTTTATTATTTCTCCGGGGTACCATTTATCGTAAATTACCACTACCCAATCTCCCGTTTTGAAATTTGTTATACTATCAAACGGTGTATTGTTTAAATGGTTTGTCTTAATAGCAGTCTCATTTTTAACACGCTTACGCACTGGTGCTGCTGTATTTATAGCGTAATGATTACACTCAAGTTGTGAGAGGCAAGACGAGCAAGATAAATATCTAAACGATAACGTAGCTTTATTAGAGCTTGTCCACACAACTTGATGTACCTTTGAGGTACCATACGTTGCTTGGAGGTCTTTTGGTATCATACCATCTACAAACTATACCATCTTCTATGTTTTTTTCAGTTACTAAAAAACATTTTATTTTAGAATCTGAGTTATTTATATAATCCACCATGTCTTTCGCACACACAATGTCTTTTCCATATGCAACAGCTCTATTGCACATTTCCTTGACGGTTCCCCCAATTGCATCAGCTATACTTTTTCCATGGCCAGCTACCGTATAATTCCAAGAGGAATTTTTTAATTTTAATTTTTTGCAATAGTTGTCAAATAAATGAAAATTCGTCTTGTTCTTGTATTGGGTCGTAGGACCGTCAGATTGAAAGTGTATCACTTCAACGTCTGGCATGATTTCTTCTTGTATAAAGTGAAATATGGGTGTTAAAAGAGCCCAAACAGCGGCTGCGCCATGTCGCAAACAATCGAACATTGTACAAAATGATTGAAACACAGTTTTGTTCTCTCTATTTTTAAAATAAAACCCCCCTGTTTGCAAAGATGTTTGTACTCCTTGACTATATTTACAAGTATAATTTTCAGAGAAGTCCGTAATCATAAATTTCATTTTTTTGTAAATTTTTTTTAATATTTTCTAATGTATGAAATTGATGATTGCATGTATAAAAATGTTGTAGAAATTTGGGAAGAATTTCATTAAATGTCTGAATTAAAACAGACACTGTGCATGTAATTTTTTTTTTCGATAGTATTTTAACATTATATAGTAACCCTTTTGCACCTGATCTTTCAACTTTTTCAGTAACCCATGCAAAATACCAAACTAATTTGTTATAATTTATTTTCAACATCACAACATAATATCGATTCTAAAATTACGTTAATGTTTTTTGTCTCAATAATTTTATACAGTTTATCGAGCATAAATTTAAAATTGCTATGGTCTTTACATAAACACGTTTCTCTATCACTAACTTTCATTTTTTTATCCAAAAAGGTTTTAATTTGTAGAAAAAGGCTCTACACACTTTGTAATTAGGAAATTCGTTGCAATATTTTTTGTATAATTTATCCACTGTATCAGTTAAATATCGTTTTCTCATTCTCTTTTTATTTTTCACGACTGTATCATTTATGCCTGGCGCTGGTGCTGAATTATGATCTCTTAAAAAAAAATCGATTACTTTTTTTTTTCTTAACTGAACGTATAAGATTCGCATTCAATAAGGTCCGCTTCGACAGATATTTATTTTTTTTAAGAATTTTAAATCCCTTACGAACACGTTCACACTGTTTGTCTAATGAAGCTCCAAAAATATTATAAATAGTTCTCTTTTCTTTATGTATTTTTATAGCTTTGACGTTGAAGATTTTAATTCTTTTACAAAGGATTTATAAACTAATAATTTAATAAACAATCTCTTATTTTCTCTAGTTAAAGATTTTTCACGTTTTTTTTGATTTTTCTAACCTTTCTTCTAGATCATTCCTTTCGCGTTGTAGCTCATTTCTCAGATTCTTTGATCTCCTCAGTTTTGCCTCAGTTTTTCTAGATTGCTTATTATAAGGTACAGGTTCTTCGATAGACTTCTGTTCAATCGTATTATCTAAATTTATAACCTTACTATTCGCTTCTGATCTTAATTGAAAATATTTTTTTTGATCGTCCCTATATAGATAATGAAAACAGAATTATAATTCAATCTTGAATCTTATTTCATTAACAAATGCAAGTTTTATTTTAAAAGATTATTTCTTACCTTTTGCCAGTACTTTTCTTTAACATATAGAGTTCTTTTAAATAATTCTTTTTATCAAGCTCTTTTTGTTTCTTAAATGAACGTTTTAGCTGTTCATTAGTTCGCTTTTCTTTGTTTTTGTGTCTTGCTACCTTCATTTTACTTAACTAATTCTTTATTATAACTTGCACTACAGAATAAAGAATCGTTTTTCTAAAACTATTTAAACTAATTCGAAAATTTAACGCTTAGTCAACTCCGATCAATACCAACGTCATTTATGTATCGGTCGGTAAACGCGATCACAGTCGGTAATGGCTATTTGTTTATTTGCAAACAAAACATTAATTCTGCAGTAAATAAAAGTACATGGTACACCTAATAATATTATATTTAATTATTTTTTCTGACAAAATGGCTCGCTCTTTATGAACGCGTTACACGCGACATGCGGGTGGCCCGGTGGCCGGAGGTGTTACTCGCCTCTGTCTCGCGAGTCGCCGTTCGCTGCTGCCGCTGACGATGGTGTTGTCGGCCGTGGCGTCGGGGCGTCCCCCGAATCGGCGCAGGCTAGCGGCTCTCTCTCTTCCTCTCTTCTCTCTCGAGCGGGCGACTTGCCGTTGTTGATGGCTGTTAGGGTTGGCGGCTGATAACGATGGCCCGGCGGTCGAGTCTCTCTCTCTCTCTCTCTCTCTCTCTCTCTCTCTCTCTCTCTCTCTTTCTCTCTCTCTCTCTCTCTCTTGCCATGATACGTGGCAATCGTGAGTGCGTGGCGCGACTAATAATTATGTGCGCGCTGGTCAAGGGCTAACCAGAGACTAATTAGTCTCTCTCGCGTTCTCACGCAGTCCCGCGACTCTCGCGGCGTAGTCGCACCCCTCTCTACTGCCGATTTCTTGCCCCTTGCCTCTCTCCTCGTCCCTTCGAGCCGCTGTTGCCGAATCCTCAAACAGAAAGCCCATGTAAGTGCGTGTACACTATTTGTGATACAGGCACGGGCTTTGGCTACGGCAGCGAGCGAGGCAAGGCCGGACGAGGACATAGCCGCTGCCGGATATTCTCTCGTCACAGGTTATGAATAAGCCACCGATTGTCTAGAAAATATCTACATGTAAATCATTTATTTTATCTAAATTAAGCAATTCTTCGTCTGACATTTTTCTTAAAGTCACAGAAACAGTCATGTTATCATATAAAATAATAATGAAGCTGTGCCTTACAAAGAGGAGGCGTGAACTACGGTAAATAAAATATTTTTAATTTTAAACAACATATTTATACCAGTATAAATAAAAATTAATATCAAATACAAATTATATCCAATAATTGTTTTTTGTAAAATGAGGAGGCAAACTTAAAAAATTTACTATTTGGAGATAGCGCGTTATACGCAACAATGTATCAATATAATAAAGAGTTTTACTTAAATTATCATTTTTACCCTTAATGAGTTCAATAAAAAATCATCCTATCATAAAATTAAGAAATCCGAAGGAATAATTCTTAAATGAAAATTTTAAGTGAAAATTATTATACTACGTTATACTATACGGATTTATACACGCACGAATATGAAATAATGAAATAAGCAAGGCGATTATTTCTATCATAACGCCGATTATCAGAAAGCCCGAGTCCCAACACTTTTTAATAAATTATTCACAAGGCCTCACTTGTACGAATTCAGTCAGATTTTAGATAGTCTGTCTCAAACCATTACTATAAAATTCGTATAATTTCAAGCAGAAATATAAATATCTAATTACTGCTCAGACTCATAATTGACTCTGAATTTTTTTAAATGTATGAAATCCTTTCCTCACATAATTTTAGCAAAGAAAAGTTCGACGTAATGTTTAATACCTTATGATTAATTCTAAAGTGATAAATGAATTAATGATGAAATACAATTTAGTTTTCAAAATTTATTTATAGTTTTGCTGGTAGTAATTGAAAAGTTCGGGGCAACAGTCAGTTGACAAAGACGTGCGATCGAGTAGCCGCGAACCTGCCAGGCTTGCATGCTGCCGGACATAAGTATGTTATACGACTGATGTACACGCACGAAGAAGCGTGAACCGCAAAAGTCACGCTCATGCACAACTCCCGCCAATTTCGCTAGTCACATGAGATTAACGCTACCACGAGCACCTATACTCGCGGGACTATGGGTAATTTACTGGTGATTTTTTCCTGTGGGACTGTTGGGCGTTACGGCGCAAGGAGTGAGAACCGTTTTCTCATGCTATAGCCAGTGGAAAACCCTTGTGAATGCCCCGTGCTTCCTCCTCATAAGGTTGCCTTATTTTTATCTCTCTCTCTCTCTCTCTCTCTCTCTCTCTCTCTCTCTCTCTCTCTCTCTCTCTCTCTCTCTCTCTCTCT
>JAYJLV010077422.1:0-14767 GCA_036873485.1 Torymus texanus
GGATAGATGGGAAAAAGGTGAGAAACAATACTGTGCAGTAGTGACGCTGGACATGCAGAACGCATTCAACTCTGCAAAGCTGTACCACTGATATATATATATATATATATATAACTTTTGCACCCAGAAGTATATAAACAGTAATCGTACATAAAGCGTCTATACGCGTAAATATAAACTAGACGTATAACACACTCCCGATAAATTTCAATCAAGAATCAATCAAGCAGCACAGCCAAACTAAACAATATATTGCCAATATTTATCGATACACACCTCGAATAAGCTTCCTCTACGCAAGATCCCCCCCCCCCCTCCCCCCAAAGCTCTTTTTCATCCACACTATATAACCGTACTCGCGCGTGTGTATGTCATAACAGACATATATGCAGATATACCTATATATATGGCCGCTTGAAAACGACGAACTAACCCTTTCACGTCGGCGTGTACAACATGCGCGCTAATTGCCCTAGGGGGTGGTATACGGTGCCTCTCTCTCGCGTTCTCTCTCTCTCTCTCTCTCTCTCTCTCGCCATTACCATTAATCCACTAACTCAGGTCAATATAGGCTGTTGCTCTTGCCCGTTAACTCGCGTGCGCGTGAAGAGGTATATATATATAAAAGGAGGACGGCTTTTCCTTGAACGCGCGTTAAAAATTAATCGATATAGTATATAACGCGTATATACGGTGGTATACAGAGTACGGTGTATAGGAGTATTTATACATACGTAAGGATCATACGCGTCGTGAAATGTATATTATTATATACAAAGGATCATGAGCACGATGGTTGGGCGGCAATGAATTTGCGAGTGCACGTAATGGAGCAGAGCTAGAGGTTAATGATGAATGATATATATATGTATATATACATATATCGAGAGGAGAATTTAGGTCGCCGAGACGAAGAAGCGAGTTTTGGGAATGGTTTCGGGCAAGGTCAAAAATATAAATTGTAATTGTGGATGTGTGTGTGTGTGTGTGTGTATATATATATATATATATATAGGGAGAGGGGAAAGGATGGATGTGTGTATTATAGTGCGCTGCGCGCTTGGAAAGTTTTTAATGAAGACACAGCAGCCAGTGCAGTAGTGCGACGATTAAATTGTGAAAAATCGGATAAAGTTTATATAGGGATGTGTGTATATATATGGTAAGAGAGTAATGAAGTTTATTTAGCTATACATTAGAGAGAATAAAAATGATGCGAAGTACCATTTGCGACGTGAAAACGGAGCTTTCATTTATCCTATCTTATTATATATACACGGAGAAAAATGTTGTAGTAAAAATTGCCATATCTGATTGTAAATATGGGACCTGACTCGAAATACCACAAAAATTGATAATTCATGGTAAAAAATTTCAACTAATTTATGGCAATATTTATATATATACACACACACACAAATATGAAAAAATACAATGACAACAACTCTTACTTTCGCTTATCCTTGCGTAGATAGTACAGCAACACATTGTCACAGTGTATCCGATTCGCGTCATTGTCGTCGCGCTGCTGCACGCACGACCGCGTCGAACTCTCAACTAATTCGCACGACACACCCGCACGCGCGCGCGTACACTCGAGCCCTTCCATGTAACGAGCGCGAACGATTCATTTTTCGTTGGCTATACATACATGAGCTTCTCGTTGCGTACACAGTATGTACATATACGTATATTTATATATGTGTGTGTGTGTGTGTATATCGCACACGACACGCACAACGATTTCCGCTCAACGCGAACGAGATCAAACTAGTCTTTTCAAGAAAACATCAAGCCCAATCAGCATCAATTACCGGCGCCCCAGCATCATCATCATCATCATGATCGTGTGGCTCTTTCTCTTCGAGTTGTTCTCCTTCTTTGTAACCTTCTTAAATTGAAATGCAATTCACGATACGATATCAATTGTATATATATGTGTGATGCGTATCCTCCCTCAGTTAATGTTCTGTGCCTGTGTGTACCAGCTCAAAAATTGCGTCCACGTATATATGTTGTTTTGTACGTATATACGCGTATGTGTGTAACGTGTACGCGGGTTCGTGCACTTTTGCGCGTTGACCCACATTGCGCGACGACACGCCTATAGAGCGGCAGTGTATAAACGCGCGGCGGTAGTGGTGGCGGAGAGAGTTACATAAGAGAGAGAGAGAGAGAGAGAGATACTCTCCAGCACTCGCTTGTAGACGAGAGATACACATACGTTCGTTAATGACATACACACATATTTAGCGCAAAAATCGAAATGTAAGATCGTATCCTGTATACATGTATATGTATAATATACACTGTAGCGGAATATAAATCACAAATAAATGTCTCGTCGTTCGGTGTATAGTATATGTGCAGCGAACGATCGCAAGTTTTATTAATTACGCCTCGTTATGCGCGCGCGCACGCATGAGTACTTTATTGATTCGTAGTCAGTGAAATTACCGACCGCGCGAGTGCCTACCGAGTGTATGTGTATGTGTATTGTATACACTGAATTGTTTAGCGTTTAACAGAGAGAGAGAGAGAGAGAGAGAGAGAGAGAGGGAGGGGATCTAAATGGTAATGATGTTGTTGGAAAATTAATTCGCTGGGTTGGAGTGCGTGGCGGGGTAGAGTTTTCGAGCGCTCATTGTTTCCCATGCACCTCTATTTTTTTTTAAAAGGAAGAACGGCGTGATTATGCGGTAAATGAATTGAATTAGTCGTCGTTTGGAGTTATTAATTTTTTTTTAATTGGGGGAAAAATCTAGAATAAGGTTGGTGGTAATATGTATGATAATAAGAGTAAAGTGTGTGCGTGTGTGTGTGTATATATATGCAATTGCTTCTATTCGTGAAGAATGTACAATTTAATTATTGTTTAACTATGCATATTTAATTACAGGAAGTAATGAAAACTTTCAAAATATACGGTTGAAATTCGGCGAATTACGTGAAAAAATCAAGATTTCGTCAGACTTTCAGTAGTGAACATGAAAAATATTTGATGAAGCTTGCATTGGCGTTCTTCTTGAAAATATTATTAAAATAAATCTTCCAAAAGGCTGAAGAAATATCAAATTTGAATCTTGTCTTTACATCAAAGTTATCCCTACTCTGAATCATGCAAAATTTATGTAATCAAACAACCTCCACCAACTTTTCTCCTTTATGAAGAATTTATTTCAATTCTTCAATATCTCGGATCTCGAATTTGAATTTTCCTTCAGAAATTCCGAACTTTGCGCAGCTATGCCATCGCCGTAACTTTGTTCAAATGATATCTTCTCAGCTTCTACGCCAATTCTTTAACTCGAACTATATAATACATTCAACAATGATATATACATATATATACATACACGTAAAGCCAAAACTCAGCGCGCCCAGCTTAACAACGTCCGAAGATAAATGGCACTTCGGGCACTTCAATTCCTCCCCATTAACTATCCCAACAGTGTTCTCGCTCCTCTACACAGGAAGAAGACACCGGTCCCGACTACAACACTTTGTAAAATATGTAAAAACTTCCCCGGGGCTACTCTAACGCATACACACATACGTACATACAAACACACACACACACACACACCCACACGTACAAAAAACTAAAGCAAGCGTGTTCCTTAAAATTGCACTAGCGCCAAGCTAATCCACCGGTAAAAGGTAAAATAGCGAAATAATGTAATCTCCTCCTCGTGCGAGCGCGTTCCCGAGGGAAACAGCTAAAAAAAGGGGGAAACCTTAATCCAGTGCAACTTTGCATAAGAAAACCTTATACTCATCATATATAGATAACCGTGCGAGTCTTTTCTTTTCAGGACAATTGCACGCGAGTACGAGGGCCTCGCGAGAATTTGCCAAGCTAGCAAAAGGGACGCAGTCTGTACGCCGTTTGCACGCCGCAGTGGCGACGATTGCCATGCAAAAATCATGCATGAGCGGAAAAGTCTGCAGCAGCCGGCACCTCAACGAGATGCAAATTCGAGTGCCGCGTACTGCTCGTTCAATCGACTCTCGCATGAGAGAATGAAGCACACGCGTGGAATGTGGGCGAGGGCCGTGTGGGCGAATGTATTTATGGGGTGGTTTTGCGAGGGAGGATTGGTACGGAGAAACGGAATGGTAGAGAGATCGAGGTGAAGATTGGGCCAAGAGAATTTACGCGGAGGCTGATACTTGAGGTGCGCTGGAATGTCGGTAGATGATGTGGGGGAGATAGGAAGAAGGTTATAAGGTTCGATGGTTGTGGAGTTTTTATTTCCGAAGAGAATGAAGGGTAAATATTGTTGGTAAGGGTGAAGAAGGTGACGATGTTATATAATACAATTGCTGCTTTAATAATTACTCGGTGTTTATGACGCAATAAGTTTTGCTGAATATGACAATGACGATCAAAGGGCGCGATAGCGTCCCAACAACAAGTATAAAGAGACACTGACTATGAGGAGTGTACTACTACCTGCGGGTAGGAATTTTTACTAAAACTTTAGGACATGTTTTCAGATAAGAAAATAACAGTATATCGTAATGTTCGAAACAATCTATGAATATATTAGTTTTGTTTTAAGAAAACGTTGAAAAAATAATATTTAACAAACAATAATATAAATATTTTAATTCTTGTTTTAAGAAAATATTTGAATAACATGAAGTTTGTTTAGAGCTTTACAGTCTACCACTGAAGCTTCCTTTATATTTTTACGTCGGAAACATATCCTAATGTTTAAGCAAAATCTCTGACCCGTAGATATACTCTCCTAGCAAATAGAATTTGTTTAAGGCCGGATATAGTTACATAACTTAAACTATACAAATTGCATTTTTTATCTTATATATAATGGTTATTATAATTTTTTCTAAAGTATATTTTTCTTCATAAAAAGAGTCAACGATGTAAATTACAGCATAATGCTACGCTCGATACATATATACTTTTCTCAACTGCACAGTGTTTTTCCATCCTACTCGAAAACCTTTAAAACCAACCATGAGCGCATTAAACCGTAAACTGTACACCTCTGTTGAACACTAAGGCATCTCCCCTCTCTCTTTCTCTCTCTCTCTCTCTCTCTTACTCTTTTTCTTAAACCACACACCCATAGCACTTGCAACTTGCAATTTTTTAATTTATACAGAGGTATGCCGTCATCGCTGAGCGCACTCTGTTCAACAACACGAAGCGCAGTCGTACGGTACTATATAATTATAAACACACAGTCGCGGAGACCATTAATTTTTTTTTTTTTTCTGTTTTACTCTCCAACTTCCCCGTACCTCGCGCGTGGATACATAGAGAGATCCCTTACTAATTCCGGCTTACACGCGCGGACAGCTCGACGGCAAATGGCAGGCTCTTTGCTTTTAGAATTTTCAAGTTTCTGGAGCACGGCACGTCGTCGCGCTTTCACATCGTCGCCGTTGAGCTGAGAGAGGAAGGGAGAGAAAAGCGATGTAATAATTGCTAGCGTGTACGCGAGCCATGTGAATATGTTTAATCAACGGGTTTATGCACGTGCAAATGGTGACACTGAAATCTTAATTCTTTGTCAGCTTATACACGAAGTATATATAATTTCTTTCATAAATGAGGAAAAAAGATACGACGAATAAAACGTTAAATCTCGTTATGAAACACTATATACAAGCCTGCCAACGCTAACGGGAAAATTATTAAACCACACTTTCATTCAATTCAAAGAAAAAACACGACCCCTGCGTTACAACACTCGACAAACTAATCTTCCTCCTTTCAACCGCTGTTCTCCAGCCCCATCAAACTTTAATTCCTTCGCGCGTTCCTGTAAAAACTGATTCGTCGACTTTTTCCCTCTCTCTCTCTCTCTCTCTCTCTCTCTCTCTCCCTCTCTTCTCCTCTCACAATAGCCGCACAAGCTCGCTCAATCCACTTCGTGCGCAAGCACGCAGCTGAAACATTGAGCAGCCGCGTGCAGCCCTTTAGGGGACGCACGTATACACACATAAGTGGAAAACCGTAACATATATATATATATAGGGAATCACAAAAAATGGCCGAACGAAATAATTGATCGGAGGACTCGGGAATTCCTTCGAGAAGTGTGTAGATAGAGTAGCCACGGATAAAGGGAGATTTTTTTCTCTCTTTCATATAGAGTCTCGGGAGAAAGCCTCAGGATGAATGTCTGAAAATTTAGCGACTGTATGTGTATATATGTGTGTGTATCGAGAGACAGCTTTTGATTTTAATCAGCTCCCGGCTAGACGATTCTTCTTCTTCTTTGCCTTCTTTCCACAAGGTATATATATGCATATCTGTATATTATGTGGGAATATATCCCTTTTCATAATGGAGAAGGTAAAAGGGAACTTCGTACCAAAGACGGTGCGTTTGAAATACGATTCCACAGCTCGGTAGAAGGAAAAATGTGTAGCCCCGAGTACTATATGGATACAGCGCGAGGGAAATATATATGTGTGACATGTGTGTATATAAGATAGAAACTAATTTTATGAGGGCTGTTTCTGCTTTGACGACAGACTGGGGAGAGTCGAGGCATGTCTTCTCTTTTTCTAGCTATACATCCGTGTGTGTGTGTATACACATATGTGTGTATAATATATATGCTGACGAAAGAGACTAAGATTGATGTGTATATCTGAGCTGTATATTTTTTTTGTACGAAAGGAACAGTAATCGATTGAATGCGCCATCATGGATTGTTGGCAGCACTAAATTAATTATGATGTGGATGTGCCTGTGCTTGTGTGTGTGTTTATATATATGTGCAGTGCATATATTAATATTCTATATATATATATATATATATATATATACACACACACACACACGTGAAAATGTTGGCTTTGCGTGATTATGATTCAATTACATATGAACCATTGGCGCTAGCTTCATGCAGTAGGATAGTGTTTGCCAAGCTATGTATATATATTCTGCAATGATTATGTGTGTGTGTGTATATAGCGTGTGTCAAAAGTACCGGGACGGCTAGATAATGTGAAAAATACGCATGCCAGAGAAAAATGATCTAAATCAAAGTTGTAGGTCTTGACCTTAAAATGACCTTGAAGGTAATAGGTAAGATTAAATCCAAAGTAATCATCAGATCACTCAGAAAAAATTCCACAACTTTGGTCTAGATAATTTTTCTCTGTCATGTGTATTTTTTAAATTATCCAGTCGTCCCGGAACTTTTGACACACCCTGTATATAATAAACATCGAGTAAATTATCTTTAATTATTTATACATTTTTAAATCATTCGCCCTACATATAGTTAATTAATCTTGATTACGAACAATTTTTAGGCACGCAAATACTGTTAAACAGATCCGCATCTAAATTAACATACCCTCTTACGTCCAAAATCCATCCTTCAAACGCGTGAAAGTACCGAAAACTCATAAATCTCTCCGATTTCCAAACGACAACGACCAAGTTCCCCTTGGACACGACAAATCGTGTATCACACTCACGACAAAACCCTCTAAAAAACAACCAGCAGCACTCCCATCATCATCATCATCGCGCTCTTTTCTCTCCCTTCCCATAAATTGATGACACGAAGCGATCAGGCGACACCCCACCCTTCGCATTATTCGTCAATGGCTCTCGCATCCTCATTTATCCTTCTCCTTCTCTTCCTCCTCCCTTTCACCCGCATACGTACATACGTTCTCTCTACTGGAACTTATACTACGCATGCACAGGCACTCTATATGTATACACAGACACGCAACTACGATCGTGTGCTAATATTCACCGTCGTCGAGATCGTCCCAGCAAGAAGAAGCGGACCTACCCCAAGTGATGTTGTCGAACCAGAGCTGCGGCTCCCCGGGCTCACGATGATCCTCGTTCCTACCACCGCCGCCGCCACCGCCCCCGCCCAACGGCGGTGGCAGCGGCGGCGCAGGCTCCGGTGGGATCCTACACGGCGGTGGTATACCATGAATCTGGCATCCGCTGGTTCCAGGCTGTCCGATTCTTGTGGTCGATGTCGTTGACGAATAGATGACATCGGCGCTGTCCTCGAACTCGACATCTGATAAGCCCTCGATGATATCATCGTCATCGCGCAGAAGTTTCATCCTCGACGAGGTGTGAACGAGGCTGCCCTCGCAGCGATGATGGCCCGCGTGCAGGTGGCCCGTGTGCATCAGGTGGGGTGGCGGTGGCGGTGGTGTTATCAGGTCGTCATCATCGTCGTCATCGATTATGTGGACGTGGCGTGGTAGTGACTGCGAGGACGTTGGAAAACCCGGTGTCATGCCTAAATTCATGCTCGAGGTTGGCTGCTCGTAATCGACGGAGTCGCTCTCAACGGGTGACGGTGGCTGATGATATGTAGCCGCGGCCGATGCCGAAACGGTACGCGGCAACACCTGTACGCCACCCACGCTGCTGGGTCCTAGATTGTCCTGGCGCCTCCTCTCGGCATTGGCCACAGCCGAATAGGAGTAAAAGGAACCACCCTGGATCATCCTGCTGCACGGATCCTGGGGCACACTCTCGGCCGCCGCTGCCAATTCGGCCTGTATCTGCTGCATGTGGAGGCTCGAGCCACCAGCAAGTGGTTCATTGCTCAGCGATATCCCAGCTGTGGAGGCTTGCGCAGGCTGGTGACCACTACTTGGCTGAGGCTCCTGGATCACGATTACCGGTTCCGTTTGCTGTGGCTGCTGATACACCTGCTGCTGTTGTGTTTGTTGTGGCTGCACATGCACAATCGTGCTGGCCACAGCAGCAGGTTGGTGATGATGCTGCTGAAGGACAGCCGCTGCCGCTGCAGCCGCCGCGCTGTGCTTGTCCTTATCGCGACGAGGTGAGCGACCGCGGTCGCTGACAGACGTCGCGCTCCAGTAGCCCCACGCCATTCTTTCTTCTTTATATGCACACACGCGGGCTCAGACCCACAAACACACACGCTTTCTCACGTGTACACCTCTGTCTATCTATCTTTATCTATCTCTAGACTCGACTCTCTGTCCACTCGTCTCTCTGGCTCACTACTCCGCGTTGCCAGCCATGGGGGAGGGTGAAGAGAGCGAGGCGCTCTATTTACCTAGCACGAGACCCGACGCAGGAACGGGAGAGGTGCTCTGCTGGTGGTGGAGGTGGTGGTGGAGGAGGAGAAGGTGGAGGAGGAAGAAGGAGGTTATATGGTGTGTGCGAAAGGGCGCGAGAGCTAGGCGAAGGTATGCGAACGGTGAGCACGATCGATGCTTGCTTGCCTGGCTGCCTTAATGCCTCCTCTCCTGGACGACGACGGGGTATAAGTTATCCTGTGACGTGTAACGTCCTGGAGAGGGCGTAACACGGGATATAGTCCTGGGTGGAGTAGCAGTTCTAGGCACACCATTCACAGCCGCAACAACAACCACCTCGTATCAAAATCCCTGTCCTCTTCTCCTATCGTATAATCCCTATCGTATACTCGTGCCCTGTGTGCCGCGGGTCGTGTTCCTTCAGGACAGCAGCACACGATCCCCTCAGGGGGGGGGGGCACCGCCACCGCTCTTAAAACTCCCTCTATCCTCCCTCTCTTTCTATCTTCTCTGTCTTTCTGTCTCACTCTCTGCGGTGTGCTCTATCGGACTCGAGGCGCGGATATCGACTGCAGCGAACACACACGCCGCCACCGCCGCCGCCCGGCGCTTCGCTCCCACCCACCACCGTTGCCCGCCAACGCGCAAACTCGTCGCGCGCGCGCACTTTCTCCTCCCGGCGGTACGATATAGCAGCCAGCAGCGGCACCAGGGCGTTTCGCCTGATGATGCACACATAGAGAAAGAGAGAGATGGATATATGTGCGTATGTGTATGTGTGTGTGGAGGAATACGGTGAGAGAAAGGGAGAGAGAGAGATTAATCGATGGATCGCGTTGCTCCGCACGTGGAGTCAAGGACGCGCGCGTGCGTATATGTGTGTGTGTGGGGTGGGAGAGGGAGAGAGATAATGATGACGAATCTTTTGGAAAAAATATGTGAAAGGGTTGGGGATGGTCACGGGTCAGCGAGGTGCGATCGGGTGTGTTTATCGGATTGTGACGTGAGTATGTTGCACGATTGATGAGGGAGAGGGAGGAGAGGAAAGGAGAGTAAATAGTGCGCAACACGAATGTATATGTAGGAGTAATTGAGAGTGGTGTGCTAGTAGTTGTTGATTGGCTGGAGGGAAAGGAGAATTTTTCGAACAATAGAACAGATGTTTTAGGTTTGGGTGGTCAGTGGGAATGCTAATATAAATTGAATACCATCGTAATGAATGAATTCGCGCGTGTAAATGTAGATTGTATCTTCGATCTAATAAAGAGATGATATATATAGTCATCACGTAACCCCATGGAACTTGCCAATTATTTTCGTCCTTTCCAAGTATATTACATTCCTAGCTGAAACCTCCAGAATCCTTGACAAATATGTTTTGTAAGTTTTCCAAGTTTCCATTTTTGATGATTAAACTTTTGTAGGAAGACAATCTCACCAGCTGTCTATATAATGCAGTTATAAAATTTTAATTGAAAGAGCAGAACCTATTGTATCGAGACGAGTCCACGCAGCTATAGTAAATTTTGTTCTCATTTAAAAAACAAACTTATGGAGATAATAGATCTCTTTGAAAAAAATTCATTTCCTTCCTTTTTTTTATTAATCCTCTACATATTAGTCATACATAAAAATGATGTCTTTATCACGAAATATGAATATAGAATGTAGAATTGAAAACTGGAGTATTCAACTCAAAGGCTTCTTCTGTACTGGCGGTTTGGTTCGTCCTTTTTTCACCTTAGATATCGCTGCGACTGGACATTTTAAATAAAAAAAATTCTTTTACGCACATTTCTCTTGCATATCACTACACAGACTTAACCCCAATTATGCGAATACACATTTGAATACTAATGCGCCATCCTTGAATGATTACCCTTCAGGAAACACGACATACAATTATCAATTACCATTTAACAACATCAAAGCGGATAACATGTCATCCTCAGATGAAAGTAAGTCAACCACGCAAGTACTCGACACCCTTATGCACTCTCACGTGCTCCTCGTAACTCTCACTGCATCCCCATATAACTAATCGCTCATCCTCATCTACACATACTACCACTACCACTACTACCACTGTACAACTATACTCGGTAGAGCGCGCAAGTCGAACGAGAAGAAAAAAATCCACCCTATATATACATATCTCTCTTTCTCTTTCTAAGCGCAGTACCCGGAAAAAATGCGCGCTCCCTTTGATCTGACACGCTTGCACACGTATATACCCAGATGAGCAGCCACAGCGCGCGGAAAAAAGAGCGAGATGACCGGAATCTGCGCTAAAAAGTTTATACCTGTGGGTGGGTGTATTTTAATCGTATACGATATCGACAAGGTATCCTTGACTTTTCCTGGATTTCACTTCGTGCTGGATTGGTCATCGATTTCGAAGAATCGCTAGTTCAAATGAAGATAATAGAGAGCGTTGAGATTCTGCAAACTAAGAAAAAAAGAGGTGGTATATCGATCTGATTCTTCTCAGAAGGATAGTGATTAAGTAATAGTAACTTATGGAATACTGGGAACTCGTTTGATATTTAGTTTACACCAAGCTTTTTAAAGATATTTGGTTAAAAATTTACGCTTGAACCATCTCTGATGACGTAATCGCGATACTTTGCGACCTTATTTTCAATGAATGCTATATAACTGCGAGAAAAGAATTGTTGACTGCAATGTTCATGATAAAAATCACAATAATCATTGCTTTATACGGATCACACGTGTCAATCAATTGGCTGTAACGTGTTCATCCCAACCCAAAAAGCCAATCACCAACAAACGAATGGATTGAATAATCTACTGTCATTGACACCCTCAACCGTCATTTTGATTGAACCGAAACCATATATAAACAAAAGGCTAAAGCACGTAAAACATTAATCGAGAAAGCGAACCCATTGGCCGCGACGAAAAAGAAAAAGCTTTTCTCTCTCAGCTTATGTAACTATATATATACACACACCCGGGGAGAGTGGGGGGCGCTTGCGAACAATCTCGTTTTCTGTCCCTCTCTCTCTCTCTCTCTCTCTCTCTCTCTCTCTCTCTCTCTCTCTCTCTTTCTCCGCAATGCAGCGCTAGAGGAGGGAGGGAGAGAGAAGGCGAGAGAAAAACAGGAAACACGAGCTATATACCACCCCGGAAAAGTGTCGACGGCGAGAAATTTATCTCGGGGTCGTGGCGGCTGATTTGTCGCGTGTTTCTCTCTCTCTCTCTCTGGAAATAGAGAGCAGAGAAGAGAGCTACAAGGTCGACGATGTACGATTTAATTTTTCAGTGAGTGAGCTAGCGAATGAGTGCGCGTCCTTTGAATGGATCTTGTGTATTAATATCGCGAGATGACATTGCACTGCGCCTGGAAACTGCTGGACGAGTTTTTTTTTTTAAAGGCGATTGCTACCGACGAAGGAAATGAGTTTTAACAGCACACCCGAGAGCATATTTTGCTCCCAATTAATGTGGAGAAGGAGAAGTTTGATTAAAACGTTAAATCGCGCGAGCACTTTTTTAAGCTGGTTATAGCTGCTGGGTGCCCGCACTCGAGGGCTTAATTACGCGTCGAATGTAATTGGCGCGAGAGAAGCATAAGAGTCTATGTGAGTGCGGGGGTAAGTGTTATATATAGGTGAGCGAGGTGTGTGTGTGAGAGAGAGAGAGAGAACCGCGAGTGATGGTAATTATCAGCGATCGATGTAGTTTATTTAAGACGAGCGCAAAGACCTGATTATTTATAGGTGGATTATAAGAGCGCGCGCGTGTGTGTGAACTTTTTTCCCTCACTCTCTCTCTCTTGCTCTCTCTTTCTCTCTCCCTCTCTGGTATAGTTACGTAACACATTATACTCGAGGATATATATATTTATAAACCTTTGGGATTTAATTATCATCTTTCGACCGATACACACACACACACACACACACACACAAGTCGATAACGAGCTGTCTATAGATCTGCCAATAAAAGTTAACGAGTTATTTTTATTCTTAGCGATGATCGGCACCACTTTTCAATTCTAAATAAAATATCCAACAAATTATACTCGCACATAACTGCGAGACAGAGCTTACAATATACGATAATAATAATAATAATAATTAAAACCTTGTATAGTAAAAAATCCCGTGCGCGTCGTCGTCACTCGACCGCACCCTTTCCAACGTAGAATAAAAATCCGTCGGCCTTTATAGCTGTCATCGCGCGTACAAGTAGCGCGCGGCATCGTCTTCTTATAGTTAAGAAAAAAGAATCTCACGGAATAACAGCACCTAACAGACACCGTAACAAAATCGTAAAATCCATGCGATCCTTGCTCTTTTTTACGATTGTTCGTCGCACGCGCGAACAGCAGGAAATTGAAAATGAAGCCGACAGAGATTTCACAATCCCCACCGCCCGCACTAACCGTAATTCTGTTTGTCTTTTGTATGTGAAAATATTTAGTTCAAATGCGCGTGGGTATCTGCTATTCTTGTTTATCTCTTTCGTATTTTGAAAAATGGTACTGTACGAGCAATGCACACAATTATTGTTTGTTTGCGTATACGCACAGGACAATGATCGGTGATTAAGGCTTGGGATTGTGTATATATCGTATAGTGTATGCTGCCGCGTATTTGTACGGATGGTATAATTGATGAGCCTGGCGTCTGGCATTAGTAAAATTTTATGAGAGAGAGAGCGCACGAAAATGAAGGGGAGAAGTTTTAATGTTGATGTGATTCTGTTGTCGATTCATTGTAGCGGTGATTCGAATTCATTTATAAGCAGAGCCAGAGGAAAATGGAGGATTAATTTGATTATTGTTTCATGGAAGTATTTCTATATACGTGCTATTAATCACATTATTATTGCTGCAGATTTGAGATCTCATTATGGGTCATAATATAATGAATTGGACTGAAAATATAAAACTATATATAATTAAGCTCATTCTCTCTAATTAAAATGTTAAATTTTGAAATATATCAAGCTACTATATTCACCTCTATAGAACAATCCTATATATAGATATATACAACACATTCACGCTATCTAACTAAACCAGAGACACACATCTTATCACTCTAACCCTAAGCTTCAGCCTAACCCTCTCGCGCGCACATACGCGTCCCTCTTCTCTCGACAACGTAACACATATATCCAAACAAACGAGCGCACACGAGCAAAGCTCGACAAAAAGAAGCAGGTCATGCGTTCAACAACGCGGGCTATATATACGTTATATCGTGGACGCGACGAGATCCAAACCGCGCCCCAAAATCCTACTCCCAGTCATCACAGAGCGCGCGGGAATCCACGATTAAACGAAATCCCGACTGCAAGAAACGTCTCGGGCTCGCGTCCAAATGCGCACGCGGTGGTAATTCGGCGTTCAAATTAATGCGCCCGCCCGTTATAAGGATATAATGTAGGTGCTGGTATGTGTGGAAGAGTGTGAGAGAGCTTCTTTTTATCATTCCAGCACTTCTACAATCAATTATAAACGCGACTCGTTGGCTGGAAAGAGGTGCGAGGTGGTGTGAGGGTGGGGTGGTTATATTGCTTAATCGCGAGTGGCAAAAGAACAAGAGAGCGGAAGCTTATACGTATATAATATGTGGAATTCTATGGAAAGTTTCCCCTAAAACGGTCGTAAAAACGACGAAAAAAAAAATTTGGAGGCACGCCTCTGAACTAATTATTTTCTTGTTCTATGGGTCATAGAAGAGACGAGAAA
>JAYJLV010077433.1:0-14766 GCA_036873485.1 Torymus texanus
TTTTGTTCTGCGGTTGAGATAGATCTTTCTTGTTGGGACCGCTGAGATAGCACCTTATGAATAGGAGCCGTCGATATTTTATATATTTTATATATTTATACACGCATCCATTGTCATTCAATGACATCAACGTGGGACTAATACATGTACCCCTGACCCCCGCGCTCTATGTATCTACATGGTTACGTGGCCTTATATATTCAGCAATCGGTGACAGTGGTAAAGGTACTTGTATAGACAATATCTACTTAAAACGTATGTACTTAAAACTACATAAAATTGCACACGAATGCTATACACTAACAATACCTTCTAATGATCGTTACCTGATATTAATTGTCTATAAAGAAGATAAAAAGAATGGTGATAGAAAAACCAATTACAAAACAATAAATTATGACAAATTATAAAGTATAAGTAAAAACACAAACTGGTTAGATATCTCCCTAATCACAGACCCAAACAATGCTCTAAAATTAAGAAATGCATCAATGAATCTGAGGCATCTAATAATAATAAAAAAATAAATGCTATACCTAGAAAATGCTGGATAACTAAAGTCATAATTACATCATGTGAAAAGAAAGAAAAATTTTACAATATTTCGAAGAAGATAAGATCCGAATCATACACCAAAAATATATGCTTACAAGAATTATATCAAAATACTAAGCCAAACTATAAACCAAGCTAAAAAGAGCTATGATAAAATACAAATAGAAAAAAAAAACAAAATAACCAAAAGAATCTTCGGAAGATAATTAATGAAAAACTAGGAAAAGGAAAGATTACAAATAACAACATAAACTACTTGAAAAATAACAATTTAAAAATCACTGACTCAACTCAAATAGCAGAAAATATAAATGAATACTTTTGTAATATAGGAAAAAAATGAGCGTGAAAATAGTAACTCCTCAAAATGAAACTTAACAAATGCCGCCTATAAATGAGAAATTCATGTATCTATTCCCAACTAACCAAGTTCCACCAAATAGAAGATACTATTACAAGTTTAAAGAACAAAAAAGGAGCTATAGACGAAATCGATGCACAAGTTTTAAAAACACTAAAACATCACATAAACAAACCGCTTGTAGATACCTTCAACACATGCATAGAAAATGGTGCTTGGCCACATGCACTAATAATAGCAGAAGTTATTCCAATATACAAAGGAAAAGAAAAGCATTTATTACCAAACAACTACAGACCAATATCCCTTATATCAAGTATCGCAAAAATATTTGAAAAACTATACTATTACACAAACGGCTACTAAGCTTTCTAGATAAAAACCAAATTATATCAGAGAAACAAGTTGGCTTCAGAAATAAGAAAAGTACTAAAGATGCACTAAATGCTCTAACAAGCTTAATTTACAATAGAATAGATCAAAGTGAACCTATAGCAACCACCTTCCTTGACCTTTCTAAGGCATTTGATTCCGTTGATCATAAGATACTTCTTGATAAACTATATAACTATGGAATAAGAGGTAAAGCCTACAAACTACTAAAAAGCTACTTAGGAAACAGAAAACAGAGAGTAAATGGAAACAATGCAAATAGCCAATTCGACGCAAATCAAACGGGAGTCCTCCAAGGAACAATACTAGGGCCCTTATTATTCATTATCTACATAAACGATATGTTTCAAACTCTACCAGAGCATACAATATTATTCTTTGCTGATGACACTGCAATAATAGTAAAAGGAAAATCATTGCTAGAAGTAGAAACAAAAATGAACTTATACCTAAATAAAGTATCAAATTGGCTAGCTCTAAACAAACTATCGTTAAACATTGACAAAACAGTCTACATGGAATTGGAAATACACGAAACAGCACTCCGGGAAATTTAAATATCTGTATAGAAGGTAAACAAATAACAAGAGTAGAAAGTACCAAATATCTAGGAATTATCATTGATAGTAATATGCGATGGTAAAAACATATCACAAATATTTATATACGGAGAGAAATTTATCTGTACCTTTACTTTTTTTATAAGAAAATTTACTATTTTAATGAGGATTTTTACTGTTTTAAATAGTAATTTTAAGATTTTATTAATAAATTTTACTTTTTAAATATTAATTTTCATCATTTCTGTAGCAAATTTTACTATTTGAAATAGTACTTTTTTGATTGCTGCCAAAATAATAAAAAGTATTATTTCAAATAGTAAAATTACTATTTAAAACAGTACAAATCCCCCATGTCGACTGTGTCCCAGCGCTACAATAAAAATAGTAAATTTTCTTATAAAAAAAGTAAAGTCTACATATAAATTTTTCTCCGTGTAATAAATTAAAATACTTAATCTTCATTTTTCACAAACTTACAAAAATACTATCACAACAAAATCTTAGGATGCTATACTACGCTCTTTTCCACAGTATTATGTCTTATGGCATAATTGCATGGGAAGGAGCACACATGAATATAGCTAGAACCCTACAAACTCTACAGTATATAATTCTCAAAATAATAAACAAAAATAACTTTTTAGAACAAAAACGGCCACTAAATCTAGATCAACAATTCACTTATGAATCTCTATTATATCATTATGGAGATTTAAAAGATAGCTTTATAAATTCTAATAGCATCACGAGAAAGAACCCTAGTGAAAAAACATTCATGATTAAACGAGTGATGAATCACGAGCCAAATCATAGGTTTTATCACGTGTTATATCACGCGATTAACCATATGATTTTTCACAAGTAAAATCACGTGACAAACGACGTGCTTTTTTACAAACGAATTTGGCATATGATTTTGCACGTGAAAAATTACAATTATATCTTTTTCCATAATTTATTGTATGAATAAAAAATTTTGCAAATTAATTATTATAACGTATTGAGAGGGTTAATGATAATAATTTAATTAGAAAAAATATTAAAAAATAGTTTCTTAGTAATTACAACGTTATCAATTTTTCCAGAACCACAATTGGAACACACGATCTTCCGACTACGAATCCAAGACTCTACCACTGTGCCATGAACGTTTTTTGATTCCATACTCTAAGTAAACGATATGATTGCAACGCTCCATATAGCTTTTTACATCTAAATGTCGATAAGTCTCGTCGAGCACGTACTGTAGGCGTTCGGGGTAGATGATTACAATGTCCTAGTGATGCACTCCTTAGATTTTTAATCTACGTGTCGGAACTCGTTGAAGGTGCAGTCCAAGTTTTCCGGGTCGACATCATAATGTCCAGCTGATGCGTTCCGTAGCTTTTTGAGTCTGCATGCCGGAACTTATCGCGAGTAGGTGTCAAAACAGGTCGAAGGTGTGCTCTAGGTATTCTGGGTAGTCGATTACGGTATCCAGGTAGTGCGTACCGTAAGTTGATGCATCTAAGTATCAAAACTCGTTGAAAACACAAAAACCTATGGTGCGCAGTACCTCGATACCGTAATAAGCTACCCAGAACACCTGGAGTACACCTGGAGTACACCTTTAATGAGTTCCGACATGCAGACTCAAAAAGCTACGGAGCGCATCAGTTGGACATTATGATTTCTACACGGAACACTTGGACTGCACCTTCAACGAGTTCCGACAGGCAGAGTAAAAAATCTATCTCCAGGAGTGCATCACCTGGACATTGTAATAATCTACCCCAAACGCCTAGAGTACGTGCTCGACGAGACTTATCGACATTTAGATGTAAAAAGCTATATGGAGCGTTGCAATCATATCGTTTGCTTAGAGTATGGAACCAAAAAACGTTCATGGCACAGTGGTAGAGTCTTGGATTCGTAGTCGGAAGATCGTGTGTTCAAATCGTGGTTCTGGAAAAATTGATAACGTTGTAATTACTAAAAACTTTTTTTTTTAATTTTTTTTCTAGTTAAATTATTACCATTAACCCTCTCAATAAGTTATGGAAAAAGATATAATTGTAATTTTTCACGTGCAAAATCTTATGGTTAATTACTGTTGAGGTGTGGAGGTTTAAATAAATAAGATTCCTGTATTGAACAAAAGAATGACTGGTTTATTGAAACTTAAACTACGGCGCTTCCTTGCGCCACGCGCGAGGTGTTTCTTCGTCGACGTACAGGGCTAGAGAGAGAGCACCTTCTTACTTACGGACACACTAGGGAGGGGAGACATACATGTATGCATACGTGTGTCGCGTGCTGTCTGTATCTCAAGTTTCGTAGTGGAACTTGAACTCTCAGATACAGACTTCCTTCGAGGAACCTGAACTCTGCTCAATATATATGTATCACATTCTCAATAATTACGTGTTATATGACACGTGATAAAGCCCATGATTTGGTTTGTGATTTATCACTCGTTTAATCATGAATGTTTTTTTCAGTAGGGAGATGCATTATAGTTCCAAAACACAACAAAATAATAAGTAACAAGATGAGTTATTTAATTTTACTTGTTATAATAGTTCACCTAACAATCTCAAAACACTGTCACACAAAAACAGCATAAAAGTTATACTATAGGAATGGATAATTAAAAATTAAAATCAACCAGTTATGAATACACAGCAAGAGAATAAAGATATTAGAATAAACTGCAACAAAATCCGAACAATCTTACATGAAGTAAAATACACCAAAAAGGGATATGCCCTAGTATTAAAATATAGAGGAAGGAGAACAATCGTCAAGTATGACTGTCTAACATCGGAAGTCCATGTGGATAAGACTATGCGTGGCACATTATTATCATAAATGAACTGTATTAGATTGCAAGTTTATTTTGTAAGTTATTATGTATACCAGACCAGCGCATAGGAAGTTACTTCCTCTGCTGGAATACTATTCTAAGGTAATTTTGTAATTACTCTGATTTTATTTAAATAAAAGGAATAAAAATTATCATGGAAGCCGCATATAAAAAGCTCAAAGATCAATTCCACTGAAGAATGAATATCCTAAAAGTACTATCTGCTAAAGGCTTAGATGCGGACCAAGAAACTCCGTCTAATACCTACGAAACTTTGATACAATCAAAGTTAGATTATTGTTGTAATATATAATTCAGCAAGGGAAAATACCTTAAAAATACTTAATCCGATAATAAATTCATCTCTAAGAATCGCGACCCACGCATTTAGAACAAACCCAACGTACAATATAATATGTAAGAATAATCCATAATTACCTCTTAAACTACGAAGAACTGAACTCACACTGATATACTTATCAAAAGAACTGTCCTTTCCTAACAATTCAAATTTTAATTACTTCAAATCAAATGCAACTCACACCTCTGGAGAAAAGGCTAAACGCCCAACAAACGTGAGAACAATCGATCATTTAAAACCAAATGAAAATTAAACTACCCAATCTTCTAACGTATGAAAACATAATGTTCTGTCCATGGAACATCTCTTAGAGCACAGTATTTATAAGTGGCAAAATAAACTCCTATCTACAGAAAAACACTTCGTCGATGTACATCCAGAACGCAGATAAATTTATACAGCATCTCATATAGGGAAAAAATTATCTGGAAGTGCAGTTTTATTAGATAATATAGATAAAATTCCACAAAAGCTCCCCAAATGGTACACCGCAAGAACTATTCAAGCTTATGCACTTCTTAACGTTATTAAACACGGTCACGAAACCAAAGGGAAATTTATTATATTATATGATTTTCCAACTATAATATCGAAGCCAAACCAAAATACAGATATAATAATGAACAAAATTTTCAACGAAATAGACCAAATAACAGACAAGTTACTTATATGTATAACATTACCATGTACAACAGAAATCGAGGAGCTTAAAGAAGCATCGTTAGTAAGCCAATTAAAGTTTTCTACCAACAGAAACGTTGTGACGACTGAGGATTTCAAAAACCTGTAACGAGCGACACCGGAACCTTTCCACCGGATGCTCAGTTAGCAGGATTCGATAGAGATAAGTAATAGGGTTCAATAACTTTGTGACAGCAAAGGTTTATTCTACGAAATATGATTTATTTAACTACAAAAAGAGAAGGTAATTTAATTAGCTCCTTGATGCTGAAACAAAAGAAAAAAAGAACGCGGGAAGTAAGCGCAACTAATTACTCTAGACCGTAAATTTAATTTTACAATTGAAGTACGGGAGTATAATTAATATAATAAACGCGTTAAAAATGTTAATTTATCTACTAACGCGACTTAAAACTAACGCGCGAGTGCAGGGTGGAGAGTTGCTGTGGTTGTCCCGGACAAGAAGGTTCCGGAGGTACCCGCGAACCCAGAGGAACAGGAACAAACCCGGAGCTTCCCGTGGTCTGACGGAGGTAATGATCCTGGAAGTTTCCACGGATCACTAGGGGGTTGGATAGCCCGGAGATACCCGTGACTATCCATGGTCCAGAAGTACCTGTGACCAAATCGCTTCGTCCAGAAGTAACAGCAACAAGGGTGAGTAGCACTAGGAGCTCAGCTGACTATTCTTATCATAGAAGCACCTGCTGATAAGAATAGTCACAGAGTTTAAGGTAGCTGGTGAAGTTTTTCGTCGCTTCTCCGAGCGGACTGACTTCACCAGCCATAAGTTAACAGTCGGACAGTTCAACAATGTAGCTAGATCTGCATCAGTTGAGTCAAATGGTGCTCAGTCGCAGTCAGACAGCAGCGAATTTAGCTCCTGAGGATCGATTTTATTCCATTTTCTGAAGGAGAAAGATTCACTATGAAGACTAGAAGTGTCCAGATCTAAAACAACGCGGATTGCGCCGGGTTGAAGAGAGTAAGGCCGCTCGCACGAACGCAGCTGAGCCGACACGTAGCGAAGTAAGTAGCGGGACTGATAGGGATGCCGACTGGATGGGTTAGGAGGGAAATTAAAAGCCGATCCGTCGCATAGATAATAGTGACAGTTACTCAAGCGAAGATGGCGGGGAGAGCAGGGATATATTTCACGTGCGCCGAAAGCGAGCGGACAGCACGAAGCACTCTGCCGCGGAGCGCAAACCGCGAAAGATTAGCCTGTATAGCACGACGTCAGAAGGCGAGTCAGAGCAGCGCGATCCTAGTAAAACCCGCGTAGATAAGACTCGCGCGGTAAAGCTTTTGCAAGGCTGGGGGATTAAGTTTAGCGGGGAGAGTCGCAAAGAGGATCCCGAGTCTTTTCTCGAGCAGCTAGAAGAGTGCGTATACGGGACGAACTCTAGCGATCGCGAAATATTAGCTGCTCTCCCGCGAGTATTTCAGGGCGTAGCCACGCGCTGGTTTCGAACAGAAAAGAACCACGTGCGCACCTGGAAGTCTTTTGTAAAAGCGTTTAGGAGTAGGTTTATTAGCAAATATGATGAAAAGGACGTGATGGAAGATCTGCGCTGTTGAACGCAAGCGAAGGATGAGAGTTTCGCGAGTTTCATAACGAGTCATAGGTATTGCATATTGTTAGACATTTGGAAAGGCCGCTGTGCGAACGCAAGCAGGTGATGATTTTGTACCGTAACCTATTGCCAGATTACCACCGCGCTATATCGGATAAGACGATCACGTCGCTGGATGATATAGAGAAATATGGTAAGAGTTGGGAAAGGCAAAAGGAGTTAGACGAACGTTATATGCCACCGGCGCCAGCGAACAAAATGCGCGTTCCGGAAGGTCCAGCGGCAGCCACCTCAATCGACGTGGAGAAAAAGCCGAAGTCGAGACGAAAACGGGGCGCGAAGAGCGGAAAAGAAAGCGCGAACGAAACAGCTGATATTTCAGCCGAGGTATTAGCGATTAAGGAGTTCAACCCCACGCATGCGAGTGCGTCCCAGGCGCGGAAGACAACGTATGCCAATGCCGCGCGGAGAGGGCGCGCGCAGACAACTGATCGCGTAAATAGCTTTAATGGACCGAGCCGCAGTCAGCAACCGCGCGCGGATACATTTAATAGGCCGCGAGGTTATTCGCAAGCGAACGCGCAGCCGCAAGGCTACGTGCAGAATAGTTTTCAGACGAACGAACCACACAGAGGAACTTGGACGTCCGATGACCGAGGCCCTCCTCGTGGAGGCGCGTCTGGTTATCGTAGACGTCCTAGTACAGCGCAGTACGCTGATCAGGGACCCAGGCCGGAATTTGTGGGCCCGTGTTACACCTGTCAGGCAGTAGGACACCGCGCATCCGAGTGCCCAGAAATCGTCTGCTTCTGGTGCCGCGAGAGAGGTCACGTGGTGACTGCCGAGTCTCTGAATAAATAAATGATATCGTGTTGTCGGTAATGCAGGAATCGCGTCGGTATCCGACGTCCTCTTAATTCCCCAATATGTACATTTTTAATTTTTTCTTGTTTAAGCTTCTGCCGTAATTTTTCATCTAAATTCCAAAATATATTTTTTTTAGACTCTTTTCCTTCAAACTTTTCAGAACTCTGCTCCGAACGTGTGTTTCAGAATCATTTTTCAAAGTTTATGATTCATTTGATTTACCTCTAAAGCCATTATCTCTTCTGCAATTTTATTTATAATTTTGGAATATGCTAAGTTACAGGTAAAGTAAATTTTTTGTATCTAGGATCAAGCATCGTTGATGTAGTTAGTAACTTTTTAGATTCAATATTTATAAATCTTTTGTCAAAAGCTTCTAATAATAAACGTTTAAAAATGTTGCTGTTTTGAGTTGTTGCATATAAACAGTCTAGTTCATTTTTAAGATTGTTTATTAAAGGAAAACATCTACTGCTTGTAATAAATTTCTCGCCTGAGAAAATTTCTGTTGCAATATGAATCGGTTGTAAGAAGGCTATAAATTCTTTTATGGTTTGTAGGTGTTCTCCCTGGACAGGTTTAACTTCCGTATAACCATGCATCTTTACGAGCAGTATATTAGAAATGTCATCTGCTAGTACTATATATCTTTCTAACATTTTCAGTATTGATCCCCAACGAGTATTATTGCAAATTAAGGGTACTAGATCGGTAACCTTTCTTAACAAATTTGATGCTCTCACAGAATGATGAAAAGATGTGACAACCCTTTTAACCTGATCAATTATAGCTTTTAATGATTCATTCTCAAATACTTCAGCCGGGACTAAATTTAAAAGGTGAGCGAGGCATTCTGAATATTTATCCTTACCGAAACAGTCGATGATAGCTTTTTTATGTTGCTTCCTTGACCTGTCACGACACATACAATCTGTTCTTTTTCTAACTTCTAATCATTGAGTAATTCACTGAACCACATTTCAATATTTTCAGCTGTGTACCTCTCATTAAGTTCCTTAATACCAATTAAAATTGATTTATAAGTTTCATCCTCTATAAAATGAGTTGATACAGCCAAGGAGGATCGACCTGTATTTGAATCTGTCCAATGATCATCTGTGAGAGCTATATATTTTATGGTTGATAATTTATTTTTTATGATGGCAGACAATCTTTTATAAGTTTCATTCATGTTCTCGGTAAAATTTTTTCTGTTAGGTAGCTTGAAACAAGAGTTAATATAATTGCAAAAATCTTTAAAACCTTTTTAATAATACTAAAGGATAATGCATCTTTAGCAACAATATAAGTTAGTCTCTTCATTGCAACATTATATTTTATACCGCCAGCTTCAAATAATAGAAAGTAAGTATATTAGTGGTTGTTTGGGAATTATCAATATTTTGAATTTCCCGCGGTTGCCCGATTTAAGAATAACTCAGCAGGCGATCGCGCGACGACAGCACTCATCAGCTGTTTTCTACAGAGCAGCAGACTCGCTACACTGATTAGCCGTGTATGGCAAAAACTCATGCTGCCTCTCTCACTTTTACACATGTAAATGAGAGAGACACTGATTTGACTTACGTCTCGATGACACGTTCAAAGCGAAGAAGACGGATGTGCACTCACTCTTCATCGGTACAGCGTGCTCGCCATGCTTGCACTTCTTGTACGGCTCTCTCACTCAAGTCTCTCAATGTAACTGTCGGCCACGTAGGAAGACTCAGTGCTCTGTTTCAGAAATTCTCATGGGAGAAATACAAGTTCGATCTCACTCCCAACATGGACCTCTCATACGGCACAGTCTCACACGGCATCTCTCATCGGCTCTCTCTACTTTTGGCCCCCCGACGAGGCACAACTCACAGAATCGCTAAACTCTTTCTCGACAAACTCAACTGGAATTTTCACTGGATCTACTCATCTCTGGCTCGTCTCACCATTGGCTTTACTCATCTAGGACTCTACTAGTCGTTTCACAGGCATCGTCAATCCTCATCGGAGAAACTCACCGTTGCAGCATACGGCTATAACTCAACACACGTGCGCATACTGGATTTGACTCCTGCTAAGTATAGGCGGCAATTCTCCAGCACGATTAGATTAATTATATCTAATCGTGTACACTCAAACAATCACAATAAAGTCAATAGCCTTTAATTGTGATATTTACATTAGCAGAGTCATTCTCATTCACCTATGTGACTACGCATATTCAAGGCAAACTCGCTCAGTCACTCTGTGGATTTTTTGTAACGGCAAAACTCAATTCTCAAAACTCAAACTCATTCACACTCACACACTCAAACTTGAACCTTATTTTTAAGGTTATTTCGAGGTCAACCTCATTTTTTCAAATGAGAACCCCTATTTTTTATAGCGGAATCGGAAAGAGCGGAAAATTTTACGTCCGGATGTGTATTGAGATATGAGGTTGAGGTAACAAGGTTTTTTTTTTCGAGGTCAAATCTAAGATCACCATCGGATTCCTTGTTCAAAGTTACTAAAGGAATGACCTTGACCGTTTTCAGAAATGAAGTACTTTCGAAAATAATCAGCCGTCCCTGGACTTAATTGACACCCTGTATATTATAGTTTAATTTGTGCAAATGTAATTTACGGCATTCTCAAACAATGGTTATATATAAATTCAACGCATTTAAAAATTATTAAAATTAACTAACCTTCAAAAGCTCGTTACGTTGCCAACGTAGAATCCACTTTAAGTTGAATATTTATAGGACTTTTAGGTCTTGTAGTATTTATTTCTTGAGTTTCAGAATCCAAGTTAGGTGAAGTGGATTGAATTTCATCCAACTTCTTAGACTCTTCGTCAGAAAGGTTTTTCTCTTCTAGTACAGGTAGATCTGGCAGCTGATCTTACGAGTCTGAAGATTTGTTGCTTGGCTGATTTTTTACTTTTTTGGCACAGAGCTATTTTTATACTAGAATGATTATGTTGAACATGCGAATATAAGTTTGTAGTGTTGCCTGCAGTTTTAACAAATTTGTCGCACTCAAGGCACATTGCACCAGCATCGCACTTCATAAAATACTTCCAAAAAATGCTTTTTGGGGTCACTGTAAAAATAAAATACAACACTGTAAAAATAAAAATACAACAATACAATGCAATTACAAATTGAAAAAAAAAATTTAATGAAATAAGAACGCCTAATAAAAAAATATATACATTCATGAATACTTTTTTAAATCGATGAATAATCAATAAAGCCTATAGTTGAATGCCATTAATTCTACATAATCCGACTCGACATAACCTTATTTATGACCCACTAATATTCATAATACAAAAATTATTATTATTATGATTATGTATTGAACTGCCTTCAATGAACAGATAGAATCCTCATCTAATTATATCTATCGCTAATTCACTATTTTATTAATATTACTATTTTAAAAGTGTTTGGAGGATTGCGAATTGCGGATGCCGGAATCGGCTATATGCGTGTACTAACCGCCGTTTAGTATATTTGTAGATTTTCCCGGTAATTAGTGATTGCTTGAAAAACTAACCAATCAGCGGAAAAGTCTACAAGTATATGGTATGCAATATTGCAATATAGATTGGCAGTTACCAACTGATGGTGATCCTCTAGGGAGTGATCGGTACATCATGTAAGCGTTTTTGATTGGTCGACGCCATGTTGTTTCAAAAGCGGAAAAAGAGAGAGATGGAATGAGGTGTGTGAGTGAGATAGCAATATAAACAAACGACTACTGATAGAGAGAAATTAACATGCTATCCGACGTGACAATAATATTAGCATTACTTAATCAAAAAATATTTGTACATTAATCGTAGTAAGTATTGATGCAATCAGCACAATTCGATTGTAATTATGAATTATTTATTTTTTATAAGATATATGCAAAAAAAAATTTTATCATAAAGTAAGCTTATTCTAACCTCAAAAATCAACATTTGCAATATTTTTACAGAAAATTTTAGTAAGTTTTACGAAACTATGACGGGTTGTTGTGCAGGCTATTGCTGTAATTCCTCAACTAATGGATATCAAATGTGCAGGTTTCCACGAGAAACAAAAAGGAGAAAAATTTGGATTGATAACATCAACCGAGCTGATTGGATTCCTAGTTCTAATTCAATGCTATGTGAAGTGAGTCTTCTGAATACGATTTGATTTTTACTACAAAATCTTTGTTATTTTGAGATATCTAATTTAATTTGGTTCTTAATTCTTCTAACTAAATAGGGGTTTATAACTCATCATTTATGCATTGTTTCAGGCGCATTTCTCAAACGACTCAAGGATAGCAACTCCAGACGGAAAACGTAAGCGAGCACCAAGTGCAGTCCCTACAATCTTTCACAATCGCATAAATAATGAAGCAGAATCTGTCCATGTTTTAAAAATTACATGTACATGTTTTATAAGAACCGTTTATTATAATAAAATTTGCTATTGCATGTATAGTTTATTGAAACTACGGTAGAAATAACGGTAATTGTGAAACTTAATTCTGTTAATAAATGTCATACTACTTACAGGTAATATAGATATCTCACATGCTTGTACAAATACTCAGCTAAATGGAAATAATAAAGCAACGACAGAAAAAGTATTTTTTTAATCGACAAGGAACAACTGGAGTCACTGAATCTATTGTACAACATCATAATGGTAATATGTCCAATCACCAAAATTATGATATTAGATCCAGGGATTTCTATGATTTCAGCAATGTCTTATCTCCAGGTAAAATAAGGATTATATAATAAAAACTTTTTCAAAAAATTAATTTAATTTTTTTATTTTAAAATAATATTCTATCTTTAAATATACTATAATTTTTGTAATTATACTTTTTTATAGACTCGTGTTTATAATTATAATTTATTAGTAAAATAATTACTGCTCATATATTATATATATATATGAATTGGACATCAAGATTTATATAGATTATTGTGTTTTTTTACAGATCCTGTTGATCGAAGTGAAAAAGAAGATTCTATTCGTTTATTGGTAGATAACCTTATTGAATGTGAAGATGGAATTATTGAGAGTATAGAAAGTAATTCCAAACAAATAGTTTCTACTAAATCTTCATCGACATGTGATAATTGCTCAAGAAAAGATAAAGAACTGGGAGAAATCAAAATAAACAATGCAAAAATTGAAAAGTTACTTTACAAGACTCAGAAATCTAGAATCGTACTCCAAAAAAAACTAAATGCTGTAAGACAACAACTTCATAGACTTGAAGAGCAAATAAACTAAAAGAAGATCAAATATATAGCGTTATTAAGTGAGGAGTACAAAAGAATTCCTAAATGGTGTTCAACTCCTCCAGTAAATACTTTTAAGTTAAGATTTGCGTGCGGTACGGCCGGCTATGAAGCAATTTTGAAATTGAAATTTCTTTTCCTTGTATAAGAACCTTAACTAAAAAAATGGAAAGTTTAAAATTTAGACCTCGTTGTGTGATCGATGAAATTCTAGAATATTTAAAAATTAAAGTAAATAGTTTTGAAAAAAAAAATTATATAAAGATTGTACGATCGTATTAGAGGAGATGAGTATTACTCCGGATAGCTTTTACTGTACTTCAATAAATACGTTTCTTGGATCAGTCACCTTACCCGGTCATGATCATACAGAAACAGCAACATATGCGCTGGTTATAATGGTAGCTGGTCTCGGTGCTCAATGGAAACAAATTGTACGCTTTGATTTCACATCCGATTCTGTAAATGGTAGAATTTTTAAAGAAATAATAGATGAAATCATGATTAAATTAGAAGGCATTGGGCTAAGGGTACATAGTGTAACATCGGACATGATCGCAGCTAATCAAGCGATGTGGTCTGTTTATGGTATCAATATTTCGAGATATTCTAAAGTTAAAAATTATTCTGTACATCCATGTGATAATACCCGAAAATTGTATTTTTACGCCGATACACCACACGCCTTTAAGAATTTAAAATCGGGACTTTTACCTTGATACATCAATACTTCTCCATTTCAATATTTCTTATTTATGATTCTTCGCTTTTTCAGTACAATCCCCATAAAAACATTTTGTAGAAACTTACAGTCTTTTGTAACATAGTCTGCGATGATAACTTTTATCATCTTAATTGCAAAATGCCATGGGATTTCAAGTATAGAACATAAGAACTCCACGAACAAAATGAATCAAAACTTGCTATTATATTTTTATTAAAACACGCAAAAACACATAAACGTTTTTCATTTTTTGAACTCCGAATTCTGCTTTAAGAACTTTCACTATGATATCTGATTTCATAATAAATAATATGTTTATCTGTAAAAATAAAAAATTCACAAAGTATCAATTTTTTTTCTAAATGATTTTATAGCCATTTAAATAAGTATCCCTGGTAACAAAATCTGACGCTTCCGATTGCAGCAGATCAGACGTGGTCTATTTCCGATTTCTGATATGTTTTTGACGGAAGGCAATTGTGCCACGTATGACTGTCATAATTGCAACAGAATTATATTGATTAAGTGCAAAATGGTAATGATAATAGTGCCATCTCG
>JAYJLV010077444.1:0-14766 GCA_036873485.1 Torymus texanus
AAATCGGTCAAAAATGCAGAAAATGCTAAAATCACCAACTTTAACCCTCTGCCACTGAAAAACTATAAGTGAAAAAAATCTGAAAAAATTCAGGGTAACATATGGGATGGTTACGAAGCGATTTAGGTGATTTTCAAAGGAAAAGAAATTATGACCTCTCGATTCACCAGAGAACTGCCTATATATATATATATATATATGTGTGTATAAATAAAAGTGTATATTGTGAGAAGAATATGAAAATTAAATGCTTTTAACAGTATTATTTTACAAAAAATATCGAAAGAATAATTTTTAATTTAATACTAAAACACTTTATTTACATTTGATTTTAATTTTTCGAAAATCTTGTATAAAATATGTATTTGAAATTCTGAACGTTCATAATGAACGAAACATTAAATTAAAGTTTCTTATTTTGGTTAGAATTCATCGGAGTGGCTTTAGTAGTGACAGCAAGAGTGAGAAGTGACGAAATACAGTTTTTATAAGTTTTTAAATGTAAGTAGCCAAATTCGACTAAAGTTGAAAATGGCAAAACTATTTCGTTCACCATGAACGTTCGAAATTTCAAACACCTGTATAAAATACAATATTTTTTTAGACAATTCGACAAAAGTTGTTATCTTACAAGACAATTATTCATGAATTATAAATGCTATTCAAGATCAGTACAATATACTTATAAAATATCGTATTGTCTTGCTCTCATGCAGCATTAATATTGATCGAATCTGAGGCTTATGGGAGATTCCGCGTGTGTGACTAATTCCAAACAATCATAGAATCTGAGCGTAGTCCAAGACCCGTATCACTGGTGTAACCCTTATTACTTGGTATATTGTAATTTCTACTTTTAATTAAATGTTCGAACTACCTCACACTGATCCTACAAACGGTCCACCGTCCTATCAAATATCAAGCCCATTTGTCGGAGCAACTCCGCAGTCCGTCCGCGAAATTTCACTTCGGTCCGCTCGTATATAGGAACTATATATACAGGACTGTAGGAACGGGCGATAAGCGTCCGTCCGTTTTGCGAGCGTAGGTAATTAATAATGCAACAATTCGTCGGGCAGCGGCTTCATTCGGACGTATATGTGATGCCATGTCGCTCCGCGCCGGGGTATTTGCGATTATTAATGGCGCGCCGCACCGCGTTTCAACGACGTTCAACGACGTTTCATCATGAACAGGGAGAGACGCTTCAATGGCGAGGAGAAAGCACGGGACAGTTTGTCTGCACGATTGGATTGCCATTCAAGGTATGCGAGAATGGTATTTTTAAACTCTTACAGTGGTAAAAGCTGTTGTGATGTAAACTCATCATCTAGACGTTCCTGATAATATAAGTAGAGTTGACAGAGCAAACAATCTTATTAATGCAAAAAGTTTAATAACGATCAATTGTGATGAATTCGATAGATTAATTTTTAATATAATAAAACGTATAACTTAAATAAATAATCTAACAAAATAACTAACAAGATTGATAAACTCTTGAATTTTCATTCTTCTATGCCGAATAATATAATGGAATGATGCAATATTATTAGCTGTCAACAACGGTTATAAATTTCACACAATCAAAAATGAAATCATGATTTCTCAGATTTACGCCAAGGTCGGTAACAACTTATATAAATATAAAAAGATACAGTGAGGTGTTGATGATCATTTTAGAGTGATTCATAGTTTGACAGACGAAAAGAAAAATTAAACCATTATAATGTGATACAAAACGGAGTTACATTATAATTAATCAAAACATAATCTTTAAATGCTTTTTGCTAATCTTATCCAATGTTAATCCAATGTTATCCAATGTCAATAAATGTTATAATTTTTTTGGGGATATCTATTAGTATTTTTCATGATTATTAAATAAAATTATTATCTTATCCGGAAATAATAAATAATTTTAAGTGGGTGCTTGAAATAATAGTTAGATTTAGATGCAACTCCTTATAAATATTGTAATTTTGTTATGAGAGACTGTTTTTGTTCTTTAAAGCGATCAAGTATCTTTATTAATTAAGTATAAGAGCCTTCTTCAGAAATTAATAAAAATAAGAGCATAAACATATTATGAGAAAAATGATAGACGTTCTTCTTTTCCAAGGTTTTGTATCTTCGTCTTGGAAGAATTACTACTTCGATAATTTAATCCGGATGCAGAGCCATCTCCGCGCGCAGCAGGCTCAATCTTCAATTAAGCTGTCAGCGTTCGTGAGCTCGCTGATGAATAATCCGATAAGTTTCGAGAGCTCTAATAAATTTGCCGATGCCCTTTATCTGCAATTAGAAATCCGTAATTACAAAGAAAGTCCTATGGACAGGAAAGTCAGCGCACGGCTAAAAGAACGAGAATGGGTGACAGGGGGTAGGTAGAATCAAAGACTTTAATATAGTTGAAATAACTAAGTCGAACGACCTTGTTATCCAATTAACGCTAGGGTGAAGGAAGGGAGAGAGATAGAGACGGTGGAAGCCACAACGCCGAGGTCATTACCCCTCGCGAACATCGGGCCAGGTGAAGAGTCTAATTAAAGGATAATCTTACCCCGGGTGTCGATTAACGGGAAAACTCGGAAGAGGAGAAGGGAAGCGTAGGCGCAACGTCGGTTCGCGGCAAGCAGGGCTCGCTCTTAGTCTGCATATTTCGATGAGGAGGGGGGCATCCTCGTCTCCGGGAGCTAGTGGCACGATTGAGCTGTTAGGAAACTATATATTACGTCGTCTTACATTTTTATTTATTTCACACTCGTGTTATGGGAATTACTATGAGAAAAAATTACTTTTTCACAAGCTATCGAAGATTCTAAAGGAATTTATTATTTAGTCACCAGTTTTCACTGTTTTTCTTATTTTTAAATTAGATTCAACGTTTTTAATTATATTGTTTTCTCCATAAACCACAATTTGTTGGTGCCGACTCATAATTTGAAGAAAAGCAAATAGTTCTTCGAAAAAACCTTGTATATTGGAAAAATTTATCAACGACATTATTTTCTCTAGTAAGGCAGCTGTATCGCAATATTGGATGCATATTTTACGTTATTCGTTAATTTTTCATAGCATAACTTCTCAAGAGCTGTAAAAAAGATTAAAATTGAACATTGTCTCTTTTATTTTACTTTACTTCGTTGGTATGCCTTAATATCTGAAGAGATATTTGAAAATTTCATGTAAGATAGAATTTGTCTTATTTAAATTATAAAACCAAAAGAAATATAAAAGGGTTGATGTTGAAGTATTTTATTACCAACATTCGTTACGATAATTTTATGAATAAAGTATCAAATGTAAAAACTTTTTATATTATAATTTATATAATACATTAAAGTGAATAGAAAAAATATTAAAATAAATATGAAAAGATAAAAAGAAAAATATGATAATAGTGTGCAGAACGTATTTCTCGAAACAAAATGTGAATGAGTCTTCAAGGTGCTTGCCACAAATGACATTTATTAAAATGACAACAGGAAATCTTTTTAAGCACCTCAGCCCATTGCCACTATGAATGAATGCTCGCAGGGATATTCTAGTCTCTATTAAGTGAATTAAACCGTAATGGCTGATATACGCACACGTCTTTTTGTGTCGCACATACACTGGTCTCATGAAAAACTATTCATCCGCAGTCTAGAGCGCTGAGTGTGGCATTCTCGCGTCTGGCACGACGAAGTTAGTAGTGCCGATTTCATCGGACGGTTTTCATCCATTCGCGATCCAGTTTTGTCGTCTTTTATCGAGATGGTTTTTAAGAAGCTGAAATTGTTCGGGATCATAGTGTTTTTACTTTTGTGGATCATTAACTCTGTAACTATTACTGATGCAATGCTGACTGGTGAGTTGTAACTGTTATGAAATTTAATATAAGGAAAGAAATTAGTATTTTCATAAATGAATTTGTTTTCACGTATCGACTATCTCTAGTGAACTCCAAGTAATAAAATTGATAAAATTATTATAATCTTAAATAAAAGCACAACCTTTTATTTAAAATGGTTAACATATTTTAGGTTCAGGAAAAGTTGATAACGCTTCGCATCTTAAATTACTCTTAAATGTCAAAAATGGAACAATTTGGCGAATAGGAATTGAAGGAGAAGAATCAAAATTGATTAAATTATCAGAAAAGTCATCGATTGTAGATTACGAATTTGATCACGAAAAGAATCGTATACTTTGGTTATCGGACAAGGAGAAACTGTATTCAAAAGAATTGTTATCAGAAAGTAACGGTTCTTTCAATTCCATTGACAACTTGCTATTGTGGTATGATTTTAATAATAATGAAGTATCTAGTAGTAGAAAAATCACAGTCGATCCAGTAAACGAAAAAATCTACACGTTCCGTAAGCATTCTGATCCAACGATTGAAGTCATTGATTTATCGGGTAAACATCGAAATATTGTACTTGAATTTGGATCAGTCGGAAAATTAAAAGATCACGTATCTCTTGGAAAAACGTATGAAGATTTGAACGGTACTTCTCACGACGGAATGCTCTTCGTACAAGAATTTCCGTTGGAAATTGTTCTTGATCCTTTTGAAGGTTACATGTTTATTCGAACCAATATTAGTGGAAATAGCAGGGTAAATTAATATTTAAATTATTTTTATTACTTTCTTTATTTATAAATAACATAATTTAACTTACAATTGATCATTAGATTCATCGTGCTCATATGGACGGTACATCCTTGAAAGAAATTGTTCAGAATTCTGGAAAAGTAAAAGATGATGATAGCTGGAGGCTAGCTATCGATCAATTTAATAAAAGAATTTACTGGAGCGACTACGATAAAGGAGTCATCGAGAGCGCTGAGTACGATGGAAGCGAAAGATTAACAGTTGTAAAGGCTGAAAATCCCGTTGGCCTATCAATTCGAAATAACTATCTTTTCTGGTCACAAAATGTCACCGGCTTTACAAGCTTATATGTTGTTAAAAGTAAATAAATATATTTTAGTGTTTATGACTTAAATAAATAAAGTTTGCTCATCTCCAATGCTTATCTTTTTCAGATACTCTGTCACGCGCACGAGTGAAATTGTGCAAGTTGACCAATAACACTTGCCCCGCTGATCAAATTCGCGATATCCCATTGAAAAATTTTGATGACGTACCTTTAAAATTAAAGGCTGTAAGTTATGTAAATGCATGGCCATTCAGACGCGATGACTCGAATATTTGTTCCACCAATAAAAAAAAAGGAATGTGCCAGCAATTATGTCTCGTAAAGCATTCGAATTCGTCATCAAGTAATTTGCAGCACGAGTGTAGCTGTAACATCGGTTACAGATTGGCTTCCAACCTGAGAGATTGTGATCCGATACTCAAGTACTTGGCGTACGAGAGCAATAATTATCTCAGAGCAAAACCTTTAAATCCACTGGATGATAGAAAGAGCCACTTGTTCCCATCGCAGTCCGTTCATGATATTTTGGAAGGTAACCAAATTGCTGGAATGGAATTCAATCCAAATACAGGAAAACTCTTGTATATGGACTGTGTCTCTTTAATAGAGTTTGATTTGAATGAAGATTTGCGATACGTTCTACGTCTACCAAGAGACGAGGCTGACTGTTACAAAGATATGGCTTATGACTGGAAGACTAAAAAACTTTATACTACTGTATTAAATGGTGAGCGATTGCAAGATTGTGTGATTTATGTTAATTTATATTTATAAAATATAATTTTTTTATTTTTACACGCAGGAGGCAGTAGTCAGTACGCATTAAAGGTCTTTAATTTCCCGGAATTCGACAGCAGACATTTATCGAATGCTGAAACATCACAAGTTATCAATCAACCTCTCTCCCTCGTTGTCCATCATAAAACTGGTTTCGTTTACTTATTGACAATCGATCAAGAGAAAAAATCCATCATATCGCGAATGATGTCTGGTGGTCTAAACTCAACAGTTTTGAACGCTGGTGACGTCAAGAACGTTGATGGGCTGGCAATTGACAACCAACAAGATCGCCTTTACTGGTTCACATCTACCGGTGAAATTCAACATTCCAATTTAGATGGTGGCGATATAAAAACTATTCCTGAAAAGTCACCGGTACAGCGTGCTAACTTTATGATTATCGACGACGAGACAATTTACATAAAAAATCTGTCAAGTATATGGCGCGTGAATAAAGAAAATGGAGACCAAGCCAGCTGCATCTTACCGGAAGCTCCATTCACAAAGCTACGTTCTGGCATGAAAATCGTCGAAAGATCAGTGGAGCAAATTCTCTACGGACCGGACTATCAAATTACGAAAGCAGCCTGCAGAAAAATGGAAAAAATAAGCAACTCTGGCTTTGCAAATAACTATAATAAGGAAACAAACGAGGCCGATGTGGAATTTTGCAAATCAGTTAAATGAAATTTCTTCGGGAAAATTTTTTTGTATTTCTCAAAGTAATTTTATAGTGTAAACCTATATATAAAAAGTAGTATACATGACAATAAAATGATGTATTTATAGTTAAAAAATTATACGCATTTATTATTTGATGAAATTGATGATGAAGTATCATAACGGCAGAGGCTTAAAGATTTTTTGATAATGTATTTTATTTTGTACGCACAATAAAGTGTCACACAAAAACTTATTTAACCAGGCATTTTTGAAATATGTATAATACATTTTTCATCACTGACAGCCTAATTACCACAAATTTTTTTCTTTCTCTCACTCTTTCACGTCAATCACAGAACAATTCACCGAAATCTCAGCTTCCGCTCGCACACCGACACAAAACCTAAAGCCGCGCTCGCGCTAAAATCCGTAAATATGCAAAACTCGCGTGCGCCTTCGCCGCCCGCACAACCTCATCTCATTGGCATGCATTATTCCAGAAGAGCACGGAGGGCGCGCGGATGCTAAAAGCCCGAAATTATAAAATTTCCGCGTAATCCCGAGAAAGGGAGTGAGAGAGAGAGAGAGAGAGAGAGAGAAAAAGAGAAGCAGAACGTTATAATACACGCATATATACACACGCGCCGCGTATAATTACACCGCGCGACGGGAGCAACGTACGATTATTCCACACGTAGATTTCTGCATAGATTACGTTATTCGGGCACGGCAGGCGAATTTCGTAAAAATAGGGGGAGGAGCACGCGAGTTCGCGCGGAGGTCGGGAGTTCAATGTTATCAGATCTGCCGATCGTCAACGGCGGCTGCGGTGGCGTCGGCTCTTCCCCTGCAGGATGTGACACGAGTGCGCGGTGATTAAGCGGATTCCAGCGATGCGCGCCGAGCGTGACGAGTACGCATCGTATAACTCATGCGAGTATGTAGCATATACGTGCGCTGGATATTCGTTTGGCCCCAGTTTTTCATAACTCCAGGCTATAGGTTTGGTTTTTTCGGGAGTGGATTAGCATGTGTCATTAGATGCTTGGATAATGACGGATTCGGTAGTTGATATCATGGTGGGTCATTGTGTGCTCTGGTACGGGAAATCATTTTTTGTACGTGTTTAACTGATGATTCACTATATTTTGCTATCAGTGCATGATATTTGTGTCACATGGTTTTGAATATTTTTTTTCCTTAGTCTATTTTTAAGGTCTTTATATTGAAATATAAAATTTTGTAGAAAATTATATTCATTCTAAAAGTTGCTATGTTTAGTACTTTTTCATTCAATTTACGCAATTAATCGATTAATGACATAATAAAACTAAATTAAATAGAAGATACTTATATGATAGGTACCACATTCCTCTACTAAACCCATTCAATACTAATAAAACTAAACCATAGGTATTCCATTTCAGCAGCTAAACCGACTTGGCCGATTCGTCTAAAAGTCAGTTTACGCCTTCTCACGACACAGTGAACATCTACATTAAAGATGTACGACTCGGTTACTGAAAAATCAGCTGAGGTCTGGCTGAAAAATAAGAGGGAGGGCAAAGACACTCAAAAGAAGCCGAGAAAAAAGGTCGAAGGCGCGCGGCAGCTTCGTTTTATGAGAACCGAAGTCTTCGCCGGCTCTTTACCTCGGTTCTCCCACGAGCATCATAAATCGCGCAGACGAAGAGGCTCAGGGACTGAGTCTCTCTTTCTCTGTTGCGCGAAGGTAGAAAAATAACGATCGCGGCTCCAATGTATCAGGGGGTCTTTACGGCAAATGAGGCTGTTACGCGAAAATCTGGAGCAACTACGTCATAGTTGCGTATGAAAAGATCGTCTGGATGTGGCTGTGTATAAATAGAGGCGAATGAATATGGAATGGTTTTTGACGATGGGAAGACGTTGGCCACGGGTAAGTTTGCTGGACTAGTTTCTTGGGCGAGACCTACTTTGCATGAGCGCAATAGACAGAGAGGGTTATTCAGAGCGGAGGAGTCGATAGTTTGTCAAGTAGGTTGTGCGATATTTCGAGGAGAGCTGAAGTCTGTAAGTTTCTCGTAAAATGAAGAAATATGTGCAGTGCAGGGGAAAATGATTTATGAATAAAAGCTTCAAAATGAAGTTGAAGATTTGACGATGTGAAAAAAAGAATGGTCCTGAGTGAGATACCACCTTATAAGCTGCTAACGTATAATTTATTTTTCACACAAATTTGCATTTCATTTCAGAGCACTTAAAATGAACAGCTTTTATTAAAAGTATTTTAACGTTATTGTTTTGGAATAACTGAAAGACTATTTTAGTTAGTAAATTTTTGTGTAAAATATACGATATTATTTTGAAATTTCACTTTTCAAAATGATCAATACTGTAACTAAGCTTACATAAATAAGTGGAGATTTTTAATTCTTTCGTTATTATAATAAGTTTATTAGCTTCTCTCTCAAACAGATAATCATTTTTTCAAAGACAATCTAAACGTTTTAAATTATGGCAGAATAAGATATTTCATTTATACAACTCTGTAGCATATATAGCAACGTATTTAAACTTAAATTTAAAACATTTTATTAACCTTTTTGTGCTATTCTTACTTAGTACTATCGAAAATTAAAGGATGATGGCTTATTAGCTCACTAACCTTTATGTGAACATAAAGGGGGAAGTATGATTCCTTATATTGGTAAGAAAAGAAATGACACTTTATTTTACAATATATTAACATAAAACCACTCTTTTGTAATATATTTTAAAATTCTAATTTGAACAAAAAATATTTAGGCTTGGAATTTATAAGATATACTAAATGTCAATAGTGTATTTATGTATTTTTTTAGAATTGAAATTTTGAAACGACCACTGTTTAGGGGAACAGCAGTGTGTTTTTTACATTATTTAACGTCGACCTGTGTGAAGCCATATGGGACTAATTTGCGACGAGACCTACAGTTTATAAAAGTGGAAGCCGAATCACCTGAGTTTTAATGTTCAAAAACACTTATATAAATATACAGTAGTGTCCCTGTCAGCCGGGTTCAAACTGATGCGTATCAACTGTTTTTCTACAAATAGTTAATACATTTCTGAATCACTTTTATACCATATATCTACTTTATTTTAAATAATTTATAATTCACTCAAGTATACATCTAACAGCCATTTCGGTTTAGTTTTCCAATCGTTTTTAATATAATAATATCATCTTGTTCCGTTTCAGACACTTTAATTTGGCAAATCGTTAACATTTCCAAGCACATTGTCAATGTAAATAATGCTAACAGCTACCGTCATAATATATTGATATGCTTGCAAGAGCAGCGCCCGTGACTGAGAACGTTATAAAATTTTCAAATCGCGATAGAAAGGTGAGCCTCTCTCTCTCTCTACCTCTCTTTCTCTCGCTCTCTCTTCTCTCTTTTTGTCTTGCTTATGAAAAATGCTCAAGCCGACTCCTGGAGGAACCGTAAATAAAGAGAGCGGGAAGTAAAAGAGCCGCTCTCCATCTAAAAGCTATCTGCATGCATCCACGCACTTATACATGCGTTCAACTGCGCGTGTGTGTATCTGTGTGAAAGAGAATATAGTCAGAAAAAGATTATTTTTCCTGAGCGATGCTCGAGATTTCATTAGAAGTTATTTCAGATTTTTTTTTGAGGTAAACAAAAGGCTTTTTATTTTACGTTATGATTAATACGCTATGCATGCATATTAAATTTTTGAAAATGCGTTATTAATATGCTGGAAATTAAATTCAAGTAATTCAGTGTAATATACTGTGACATAATACAGAGTAATGGGAATCGAAGTTTGGTCTGAATGTGGCATTCATATTTTGATACAAATATCATTAAATGAAATCTATCAATTCGAATGCCATAATAAATCGTTGCGCTGTAATTGGATCATATTAGGAAAGACAATTATAGCGGAAATAGTCATATTGGAGAGGGTAATCTCTTAAAACAATTGCATTGTAGATTTATGGTCAAACATTTAAACTGAAGTAAATTTCGATTCGCTCGCTAATGCATAAATTTAAATGCGTATTAATTATAAATTCAGTCAGGATATTGCATCCTTTCACTAACTACCCCCAACCGATTAAATCTTTTGTATCGAATCCTCGGAAAAGTAAAATACTTTTCAACGAGTCACGAGACGCGAAGAATGACTCTGAATCGCTAGCTATACGAGATATTTCTTCGAACTCCGTGGGCATATAACGGAAGGCCCTCCGAGCAAAAAATACGCTTCGCACGCGAGATTTCAAGACAATTCGTTATTTACAATGGCACAGCAGCAACCGCTTATAGCGCATAGCTAGCTATTCCTCGCTTCATACGCAAATACCACGCGCGCATTTGCAAACAATGACGTGGTTGCGTCAAAAACCTTTCATCGATCTACGTGCCCCCTCCCAACTCTCCCTCTCTCTCTCTTCTCCTGTAAGGACCACCGACTCGAACCACCACTCACGACTACAAGCGCCGCGCGCAAATCGACCAAACTAAAACACTTTTCCTTTGTTATAAAAATCATACTCGCCCGGGCGATTTCAGTCAGGTGGGGGAAAGAGAGAGAAAGAGAAAGAGTAAGAAGGAAAGAGATGGAGAACAAAGGGGAGTTTTTTCCCGAAACAAAAGCAGGGGAAGGCTTTCGGCGCTGCTTCGCTGGCCTCATGCTCGTCGATACGAATCTTCCCGAGATTGCGAGATTTTTTGCCCTCTCGCCTTCTCCTCCTCCTCTTCCCGCGAGATGCGCGATAGTGCGCGTCTTCGGAGAAGAGGAGAGAGAGGGAGAGAGAGAGAGAGAGAGAGAGAGAGAGGAGGAGAAAAACGTGCGCCTTGACTCGGTATGCCGCATTCACTTCGCTTTCAACGAGAGCTGCGTGTAATGCAGTATTGGTGTGTATATATACTTTGAGGAAGAGTCGGACTACACTTTTCAGCGCGGCTATACTTGCTCTCGCAGTTAGTTTGTCTGTTACTAGTGGAGATTCAAGTGTATTGCAAGATGGACCACCTTAAAGCGTTATGTACTATTTTTATGATAAGTTTAATGTAGATATTTTAATGGTATTTGTTGAATTCTTCTTCATAACAGAGGTACGATTTCTTATTTTTCGTATCTGAAAAATGGGACTGAAGTAACCGTTTTATTACCAGAATGGCCAAATGGTGCAAGTCCATGCGAAGACATGATACATTTTATTGATAACTGTTAGATAATACGATTGATATAATAAGGTTGCAATAAACATAATAATGTCCATTAGATCGACGTGCTGTTTTGTTCAAACCAGTCCAAAAAAAATTCATAGTCAATATATTTCCCATAGTATGAGTAAGATATGAGCCATACTTTCCATAAATGCGAAATATAGCGATTTGTACGGGTGATATATCGCCACGGCGTCGGAGCCACACTTTGGTCATACTATTTCCCATATAATGCGTATATCTCTCTTCCATATTTTATTTTCTTGAGGTATGGGATAAATATAAGACATATGTTGGACCTATCATGACCAAGTATGGCTGAAGTTTGGCTATGGGTCGGTTTTTTACGCGGAAATAGGCACGTGATTACTGTGTGTGATCCAGAAATTCCAGAAAAAAGAATTTCGACTTCAAGACATGAAATAAATGTCAAAATACAATTTAATAGGAAATATAAAACAAAGAAAAAACTAAAAAACTATATACAAATATCATAGATTATACTTATTGTTTTGTTTGGGCGTGTAAGTTTATTAGGAAATTTGTTATTATATTGAACGTTGTATAGTTGCAAGTTAGTTTGTAAGTAGCAAATTATACTTGCCAGCCCTTTGTACAGGTAGTGTAATTTGTCTGATTAATAAATAAATAAATAAATAAATAAATAAATAAATAGTTGATTAAATAAATAAATAAATAAATAGTTGATTAAATAAATAAATAAATAAATAGTTGATTAAATAAATAAAAGATCTATTGAAAAAAGATGCGTACCAAAGGCTAGTGGACGATTTTGACTTCGTGCGTTTGCTGTATTCGTCGGCATGCTCATGCTCGCTTACTTATGACTCTTAGATCAAACTTCACACTTGGTCTATATAAAAGCTATTGCTTTAATCACCTTGAAATATTTTTCACTACTTATTCTTTATTACATTACAAATGTTCTTATAGAAGCATATAACAAAAATCATTATAAGAATTTTCATTCTTTAAATGCAAGTTATGTTGAAGGTTACATCTGATTGAAATTACATCATTGAAATGACTCGTCAATTCCGAATTCGGAGGAAGTTGCACTATACCCTATAGTACTGTTATCAATGTTATTTTCGAAAGATACATCCCACACCCATTGTAAATTGTCATCACACCTGCCTATCTTGATTCCCTTCGACATAAAAAAAATTTTGCAAACGTAACGTACGGTTGAGGTAAGACGTCAGGCGGATTACCACGGCTGTCAGCGAGGATCCCGGTATAATGCAGCGGGAGGGAATCATCGCGTGGAGAAAGAGAGACAGCAGAGAGAAAAAAAGCAAAGGCGAATCATTTTTCAGCAGCCCTACCGGCTCGCATGCAAGCACGCGCGCGCTCACAAATCCACACACCATCGTGGGAGAGCGCATAATAAAGCCTGCGCAATGCGTCACGCTCGCCCGTCGACTTCCGGCGCTGGCTTCGCACGTTGGGAAAGGATCGCGCCGTGAGCTCTTCTTCGCGGTCTTCACTTTGCTATACCGAATCAACAACAGGCTCTTTGAAAAAAAAGAAATAATCGTTCGACAAATGGCGAGTGTAGAATAATGAGGAGAAGGAATAAGTTTGACCATATTTTCTTTCAATTGTATATGTACAGACGTCGTGTTTTGACGAGCGGTGCAAGATATCCTTCCGCACGCTTCACGCTATACGAGCGGCAAGATAAGCTCAGCTCTGCCTGCACTTTTTTTTCTCAAACTGCACAATTACCTACTTTGCCAGTGTGTGCGTTTATAGTAATAATAATCAAATGCCGAGACGGAGGATAAGTTCGTTTCCTTTCTTCGTCGTGGATCTGCTTGGCCGATCTGCTTATCTACATCGCTCTACTGTCTAATTACAAAAGGGACTTTATTAATTTTGCGAAAAACGCTGATTTGTGAATTTAAGCAGTGTTAAAATGATTAATTAGGATGGAATTCCGAGGTTAGCGAGTTATGTTATTTTCGTCGTTTATTTCAGCTGACGGTAACCTACTTTTACTTTTAGAATAATTGATATATTAAATGAACGATATTAGCTCTTGCCAATTTGCAAGAATAGCGTCGTTACTGAATTATTTGGAACTGTATCCAGAACTGTATAAGCTTTATTGATAATAAATTTTACTAAAGCTTTTATATTACTCTAATGTAGGCTTTTTATTATTATTTGTCTTTGAGTTTCCTTTATACACCAAGCAAACAAACTACTAAAATGCTACTTACTGTATCCAAAATTTAAAATTGAAAATCGCAATTACATCACTTTACTTAGTAATAAAAGTTCCCATCTGCGAGATATTCGAGTGTTATATTCATCTAACGTAATGAGCAGCGGCTCCATTACACCTCGACCAGAAAAAAATCTCATTAAGCGCGCACTTTGCTGTATTCACGCCTCCTCGTAAAATCACGGAAGCAATTACGTAATTCTCAGTCAGACTCTTGCCTCGCTCGCATCGTCTTCATCGACGATCGAAAATTACGTCGAAATTAAAGCAACTCGCGAACGGTCAAAAGATCCTCACCGTGGACGAAGTTTTGACGCCGGATGGGTCACGTCGAAACTTTGACGCAGGGACCACAAATTCCTGACGCGCGATCGTTACCGCAACTTTCGTTATTTCTAATGGAAGCAAGCGTGCGCTAAGTATAGAAAAGCCTGTCCAACTTGCCGCGAACTTGGATAGTTACCAGAGTCTTTGCTTAGTGTCGGTCGGCAAGGTTTTAGAATGTTAGAACTATGCGCGAAGGTAATTAAAACATTGTTCGGTGGCTGAATGATATATATTAATACAGTATTGAATTTATTTATTAGCATGATTTTTATTATATTTTTGTCAATAAATCTATTGAAAATGTATTTTTAAGCATTAATTTCTCTGTACTATTCTTTTTACAAAAGAATAGTATTAAGGGGACAAGCCATGGTTGAATCTGAAAACAAAGGTAGTGAATAAATTCTTTAATAACAAAGCCCATATATATTTTTAAGGGTTCAAATTTTTTTTAACATTAAGTTATATAATTACCCATAATTTAAGACTATATTATGCAGGTATTTGACATTCTGGCCTTGCAGTCCATTAGATTTAAAAAATCCTTCTGAATTAGAAGCTGGCATGTCATTGCCGCAGGATTTTT
>JAYJLV010077465.1:0-14765 GCA_036873485.1 Torymus texanus
ATTCTTCAATAACCCCTTGTTTTTGCATGTCATTAATCATCTGATTAATCTCTGTTTGTAAATGAAAAGGAAGAGGATGAATTGGTTGCTTTATAATACAAGGATCAGTAAGTTCATTTTGTGTTCAACGAGATTACACTTCCCTGGAACATCATCATCTTCGAAAATATCCTGGAAATTAACTAAAAGTTGGGCAAATTTTTGTTTCTGTAACGAATCTAAATTCTGGAAATTATCTTTGAAGACAACCTTCAACAAATCTGGTAATTCCTCAGCCTAGCACAATTCATAAAAGAAAACCACTAACAAATAAAGAGGAACAAAAAACAAAAATAGACAACTTAGCATAAGAGCAATTTACTTTAATATTAAGTTAGCCTTAAGTTACTTTTAAGATCGTCCAGACCAGCGCACAGGAAAGCTTTTCCTCTGCTGGATTAGTCATGTAATGTATGAATGCATAATGTAATTTCTTTGTATGTACTCTGGATTAATAATAATAATAATAATAATATTATCTTCCTTGTTAGTTTTTTTGATCACTAGTGTAGGTACTTTTTTGTTTTTTTGTTTATCTGGTTTCTGTGTTAGTGATTCAGCATAAGTTTTGCTTCTTACAATGTTAAAGCTGTTGTTACTGTTTAGTTTTTCTTTTGTTAGTAATTCATTTAGAATTTGGTTTTTCCCTTGCTTAGTAGTTGTTTCAACAGGTTGTTTTCGATTCTTAACGTTTCGATTTCGCTTAGATCTTCGTAGACCGTGTCCTTGAGTCCTTTACCTTTATTTTTCTCTTCATCAATTTCTCGTAGTATTTCTTGTTTAATTAACTCTCAATCTTCACTCTTCAGTTGGGCTACAAATTCCGTTGCCTCTCAACTAAGCGCACCATATGGTAGGTTTGATGTTAGTGCAAAGTTCGGGTGCTCTTGGCAGATAACCAAAGAGTTGTTAAGGAACTTCAGTGGTCCCAACATTGTATTTTGTTACAAATTGGCTTGTCTGTTGAAATTCTCCACATACTATGCAAACAACTGCGCCAACTTTTACTGTGGGATCGCATTTATAAAATTTATTTAGCGGGGCATTGGGTGGCTCCTTGTTACTCGACATCGTGTTGGTCGCGAACGATAATATCTCGAAGTAAACATAAACACGTCTGTACGGTGTGATGGTTGACGATGGACTGATACTTTTTCTTATTTTCGTATATTATAATAAATGTCAATGTCTAGTGTTAATTGTAGAGTTTTCCTTCAGCGACCCAAGACATTGCCCACGTTCTTGTACCTTTATTGAAACATATACTTTGCCTAATTAGTAGTTAGATATTTATAACACTTGTATTTTTCATAGCCTTTTCAGAATAACCCTGCTACCAAGGTCTGCCTGGCTAGTAGCACGTTATAAATGACGCCCTGAACGTGGGGCTTCGCGAATCGCGAGTGAAAACGTTGTAAATTGTCGAAACAGGTGCGCGAGAGAGAGATAGGCGAGATAGCCAGTGTTGCGTAGCGTGAAGACCACGCTACAGGCCAAGTCGGACATTTTGAAATTTTGAGTTTTAGCAAATGCTTTGCATACCTAGACGTGATGGAAAATATTCATTTATTTTAATTCTTTTAAATAAATTTTTATTTAGTTATTATATTTGAAATATCTTTTATAATTTTTTGTTATTTATATTTATTTGATTATCCCTATATTTGCTTTTGATGCTTTCCCCCTCACACTTTCAAAACACCTATCCCTTCAGATAGTGAAGATAGAAAAAAGCACCGAGATAAAATAATATTGTTTTTTTTCTGTCGCGGTAAGGAAGTGGCGAGAGTTTATGTACTGTTGGGGGAATTAGAAAATTTTTATCGATGTTATGGCCCTCAATAATTATAATTCTAGTAATTTAATAATTTTATTTAAATTATCATTGTGTCAATAAATAAAACAAATAGAGTTTTATTTATTAAAATAAAAATTTTCGTAATCGGAAATGTAGAATAGAATCGGAAAAAGTTTAAAGTCATCTGTTGACATCGAATATAAAGAGATCAGGCATACGAAGAACTCGCGGACCTAGTTTGTTTACGTTGCGCCAACACTCAGCGAATATAATACTTCGCTGCGAATATTATACATTATTATAGTCGAAATTTATCGAGCATTCAAGGCCGTTGTTCATTTAATAAAATTTTCGTAACTAAAATTCTTTTTCTTGAATTATTATCGCATTCGTTTTCTGTGATAGTTAACTCTAAATAATACACATTTGTGTAAATAAAATTCAAGTCATTGCTTTGTTTTTGCTTCCTCAAAGAGGAAGCTTTGTAACGGTGAAAAAAATTTTTGAGACAAATAAGTCTTAAAATGATTTTTTAAGATGAACTGTGTTGAAAATTTTCAATTTTGAGAAAATTTTTTTCCCTGTCTGTATGTATGTGTATGTGTGTGTGTATGTAAACTCTTTATATCTCGGGAACCAAACCATCGATTTTCGCCATTGAAAGCTTATTTTGTTCATCTCGTGAAAAAACTCGGTACCCTGACGTACTTAATATTCTATCGATTTTCTTTTTTTTATAACGAAAAAACGATTTTGAATTTTTCGTTTTTCTGATTTTTACATATGTAGGGGTCAAAATTATTTATCAGTCTAAATTGTTCTTGAAAGATCTTTCAATTACCTACACTTTTATTAAGAAAAATATTTCTAAAATTCATAAATTTATTTCTGAGAAACTAAATGATTAATCGATTTGAAATTTAAACCACTAATTGATCTCATTTTAAGGAATGTTAGGTTAAATTTTTTAAGAGATTATTTCAATTTGTTTTCGAGAAAAAAATATTTACGAAAAAAATGGCGTTATTGATGTCGCACGATAACTGGAGTAAAAATTATCCGATCGACTTGAAATTTGGCACGGATATAGTTTTTTTTATATACACAGGCTGAGATCGTTGCCTAAAAATATCTGACTGTTACGGAAAAAGATATTAGAGGTTAAATATTTTTCTATAAAATTTTTAAGTACCTTTTTTTCAAAGAATTCTTTATTAATTGACTTGAAATTTTAGCCACTTATTAAACTCTATTAGTACAGGATTGGGTTAAATTTTTAAGAGATTTCCTTCATTTGTTTTCTAGAACAAAATATTTTAGAAAAAAATAGTTATTTAAGAATCTATTTAAGATCATTTATTTAAGAATATGTTTTACATAATTTATTCATGAAATATATTAAAAAAGTATTATATTTTAATTATAATCTATTTGGTTTAAAGGCATACGACAATTTTTAGATAATATAAAACTAGAATTAATAAGCTTTCATTTGCTTATTTTCATAATTATTTTTTATTGTTATATAAAAATATATAGGTAATATAATTTATTTTAATTTATTCTGACAAAATAATAATGGAATAATATATAAAGTTTGAGGAAGCTAAGTGCCAATGTATTGGCAGCGGTTTTTTATAACACATAATAATTTTAAAAATAATATTTAATTTATTATTACATATTAAATGTTACATTTTTTTTGTTAATGTTTAAATTCAACATATTAAAATAATGTTTGAATCATTGTAGTTTTGCTTCAGTGAGGCCTGAATAAGTATTAATAACGAAGAATACGCGTAACTTCCGTCGTAGCGAAAAATTAACTATTCAATATTTTTAGCAGAAAACGAAAATTGGTGACCTCTTATGAAAGATAATAATACAAATAAGCACATCCCTTTAGTCTTGCACAATACTCAAAGTAGTAAAATACTTTATTATTTTTTTTTGAAAAATTTTTGCAAATTGAATTGTAATTTTATTGGTCCTGCAAAAATTTTTTTTGTTTTTGTTGCGTTTGATGAGCCCTTGTCACAGAGGGAAATACTCGTCGTAACAAACCGTTCTTTTTACAAATTTCTTTTTGCTATTTCCGTTTTGTTCTATTTATTTTGTCGCATACCCCGATAGGCATACAATAAATTCCCCGCTATTTCACTTTTCATCCTGACGCTTTCGATTGCAATTTATCTGATTTTTCTTGTGACATCTCTTCCCTTGCTATTGTTTGCTTCCGTTTTTTCGTGTTTTTTTTCTTTAGTAGCTTTTCTCTCTCGTGCAAAAATTTCTACTATGGTTGCATTGTTCGTGGTAATAGTAAAATTTGGCACGAAACTACTTGGTCTTTTGTTGTTGTTTGGTTGTCGGTAGATCAGGAAAATTGGTGACGATAATTTTCTTTTTCTACAGCGTGCGGCGTACATGGACTCATTTTTGTAGTTGTAAGCCGTAGTTGTTTTTTTCTCTTCGTAGTAGTAATACTCTTGTTGTTGAGGACGAAGCAGACGCCAGGAGTAATGAAGATGTGTTGTAGAGACTTTGTCACTCAACTGGGCGAATCTTGCTTCTCTTACATTTTTTTTGTTGGATATTGGAAGAAAATTAAATTACTTCCGAAATCGATTTTTGTTGTTATTGTAGTTTTTCTTTTCCGCTGCAACATTCTTGTTGTTGCAGTGCCTTTGTGCTAGTTTTTTATTATTTCGTTTTATTCTTCGTGTGCTCATAGCAGGTTCTCGAACTCGCGAGAATCTCGAGTAGTTCCCTAAGAGAATTTGGTCAGTTGGATTCCTGAGTGAAATGCGCTCGAGTAAGCGTGTGGAGAGATGAATCTCTCGGTTTTTCTTTTGTTAGTAAGTAAGTCGTTTAGTTAGTTCCGTAAGTTAGTAAGTAATTTAGTTTGTTCGTTGTCAAAATGGCGACAAACACGGAAAACAATCAATTGCCTGAAATAATAACAGAGAAGGAGCGTCTGGAAACAGTCTTCAAATCTTACGATCGTGAGAAAATATACCAATTATTGAGAACTAGTAGACTGGATAGAGAGGGAAATCTTGTGGACCTACTAAATCGTCTGGTTAGATTTGATTTACGACGAACGTTTTGAGCGGGAGCAGCTCCGTGGAACAATTAACAGGGCAACGACCCATCAAAAGGATTATTGGCACCTGGATTAGAGCACGACGAGTCCTTCGCTGGCGAAACTACAAGCGTAGACTTGGGAGAAGTGACAAGCGTGACAGACATAGTTTAACTCTACAGTGAGGGAAAATACAGATCAACCCACGCAGACAACGGCAGTCGTATCCAGTGGAACGACGATTGTGCCAGTAATGTGACGTCCGGGGCGAGATCAATACAAGACATTGAGATACCTTCTCGAGTGTATGAAACGATTTAACCATGAGTATTCGAGCAGCACCGGAGATGTATGATGCAAGACCAAAACGGCCGGATAATCACAACTTTAGGAGTCAGTATTTTTATAATATACCAAGCGCACAATTCACTATGTACTAGCGGCCGAACAAAAGTTTGCTTCCTCCACCTCCAGCGTTCACTCCGAGTAGTACGCTTCACTACTCACACAATCTCTACCAGGATCCATACACCCCTCAGCCTATCGAAACCTACCACAGACCTCTTCATCAACCGCACGCTATCGAAACTTCTCGTGTCATAAATATCGAAACTTCGCAAAATAATAATACGAGAGTATATTTTGGAAGCCACTCTTCGTCGAATATCGAAATTGCGTTGCTCAAAACAAGCTTTCCGGTATCGAAACTAGTCAGCATCACGAGGTAAATATTCCTCGATTGGAACTGAACCAGCAAGGAGGATCAAGTCATCAGATTCCCGGTTCAATTCCTATGTCAAAGGAAGAAATTTACACTCAGTCAGTAGCAACTAACTTAGCATCGGGAAGAAGAAATTCTTCGCAGCCGCCACTACATCGACAACACCAGTCGAGGACAGCAGATGCAAGAGGATTTAATCTACAATCGTTCATCTGGGGAATAGTAGTTCGTCGTTTATAAGACAAGCTCCTCTCCCGGGAGCGAACAATAATGTAGACGTATACTCCGAGCGTGGGCTACCCATGGCATTATTCACCCATGTACCCACCACATGGATACTATCGACCCATGGCATATGGGACCGCTTATGGACAGCCCCCATATCTCATCGATTTTCGTTGTAGTTCCCAAGTTGATCCTACGTCGATGTCTTTCGCTCAGTCATCGGTATTGGAAATGTCGAAACGTTCTTCGAACTTTGATACGTCATTTAAAAGAGAAAGGAGAACATGCACTTTGTTATAAAAGTGGCAAGTTAGTTTTTATGGGGCGTACAAAGAAGACGTCGAAGAATTCATTAAAAGGATAAAAGAATGTCAGCATTCACTAGGCGTGACTGACGAGGAAATTCTTAAGCTAATCCCATCGATATTGTCAGGTGCAGCTCGTTTTTGGGCGAGACCCTTAAGTAAAAGTTGGAGTTCCATGAATGATTACTTCGCAGCGCTTCGGTTGCAATATGGAGTTCCAGATTTCCAAGCCCCACTGAAAGATGAAATTAGGGCAAGAACTCAAGCGCCAGATGAACCTATCTTGTCTTTTATTGCGAACTTAAGATTGTTGTTAGATAAAGTCGTACCAAAAATGCCGCTGGAAGGGTAGCTCGAAAGGGCATATCGTAACATACACCCCTCTCTCTATCGTTCTATATTTAGAGGACAGTTTAAGTCGTTTGAAGAACTGCAAATCTTGGGACAGAGAGAAGAAGTCAGGTGAGAAAAGGAGAAGACCTACCGACCGCCACCACCTCTTCAAGGATCTCTTTTATAAGATATAATTATAACACACTTAGCCGAATATTATTACATGAAAATTATTGACATTTAAGACCCTAAAGAAATTTTAAACAAAATTAGAGATTCTAGAAAAACAGAAGCTAACATTGAAGCTGCTTCGGTCAGGGCGCAACTATATAGAATTAGAATTAAAAATAATGAAAGAGTCAATGATTTCTGTGATCGCTTTGATACAATAATTAGAGAATAAGAGAGTAGTGACGCAGATGCGCCTCTGGTCGAGGACGAAAAACGTTCAGCCTTTTATCAAACTATGTCAAATAATTTCCCAGAGCTTAGATCAGCTTATATAGTTAGAAGATAGACAGACAATAGAGAAATGACATTAGAAGAAAACAAATCGTGCCTTGTACAGTTAGAGGCAGAAAATTAGAGACTAGATGGCGAAATTAGAGGCTCTCGAGCAAACCTCGTACAGAGAAACTCAGCTGGACAGCCAGCGGAACATAATCGTTGCTACAGGTGCAACAGAAATGGACATATGTCCGCCGATTGCCCATTAGAGGTGTTCGGATTATGGTTCTGTTATATCTGACAAGCAGAAATGAAAAATAAAGGCACGGGCTGCCCCAATAGGAGGGCAGGACCATCTAACAGGTCAGTCAACAAAAACAACAATTACAGCCCACAAAACAAACACTAAAGATAGAGGAAAATTTAATAGAGGTGGTAGTAGAGGAAACTTTAGAGGTAGAGTCTTCAATAGAAGCAATAATAGAGGATCTAGAGAAGGATCCCAAGCTGGACTGCGGCATGGAGCTAAAGCTTATATTGCACGTATGAGTAAAAATCAATTAAACTCCCCAACAAAAATTACGATTATAGCGGATTCGGCCGCGACCGACCACATCGTAAATAAAGGAATAATTTTAAGTAATTTTAGAAGATGCACGGGAGAAAGCATTAGAAGCGCAAATAAAAATGAATCAGCAAACATTAAAATAAATGGCAAAGGAGATCTGATTCTGAAATCTAACATGGTTGATAATGAAACAATTAGATTGACAAATGTTATAGCAGCCGAAGATATATCAGACAACCTCATTTCCTTTAGACGTTTTGTAGATGCAGGGTTAGGAATCTATTTATATGACAAAAATTTAAGTATATTTGATAAAGAAACGGGAATTGAATATATATCTGGAGAGTATGAGAAACATAATTGGCTAATTACTTTAGATGCGGAAAAAAAACAGACAACAATGAGGATAATTTAGAGCGTATTAAATATGCATATATCGCTAGGTTAGTTACATTGGACGAGTTTTTGCAGCAATTACAGACGAATGATATGTATGTAGAGTCTTACAAATCGAAACATGAAAATTTAAAAATTGCAGAAACACAACCGTCTGAAATTGGGAGGGAGAACTTGGAAGAACTCGTTCAAACAATAGAAAATAACAGAGACTCCCAAACAACTAGCGATTTTGATTTAAATGAAATTAATTTAAATAGAAAAATGCATAACTTAGGTGACATTAATAATGAAGAGTCCCTTGAAATTGCAAATCACTTAGAAAATAATACAGATCAGAAAATGAATAAATTAGACGAAGGCATGCTATGGCATATGAAACTGGGACATGCCTCTTTAGGTTATTTCAAATAACTACAGAAATTAGAAGAAAAACTAAAAAGTGACAAATTTGATAAATCAATATTAGATTGCGAAGTATGTGTCTTGGCAAAGATGGAGAAACTACCGTTCTCCGAATTAAGAACCAGACCCTTAGAGATAATACACACAGACACAATGGGACCGGTTAAACCAGCTTCATTTCCTGGCGGAAATAAATTCATAATTGTGTTCTTAGATGGTTACACTAGATTTGCAAAAGCATATTCAGTGAAACACAAAAAGGAAGCGGGTGATAGTTTAGAGAAATTTCTAATGACAATTTAACAGAACTAACGACAGATCGCTCTGCAACGGTGCTCCTGTTAATAAGAAATCATTAAGAAAATACCCGTCTCGAGTGCGCCTAGATGCATTGAAAACTACTCTCAATTTCCATGAGGAGCTGGAAGCCTGCACCACCGTGTGGTGCGGCAAGTACCAGGCATCTTTCTGCTAAATTTCAGAAGGTGGAATATAAGTCATATGCCCTAACTGCTCATATTTCTACATGAAATTCCGGTACTCCTCAACCACCTTCAGGTCACCAGCGAAACGACGGGGCACCGAAGCGAGCGAGCCGAGAGCCATTTGTCTACTTTCTGCTGCTATGGCGGGAGGATCCTTTGTCTACGGCAGGCGAACCTCATAACGACCCTGCGAATACCGAGAGTCCCTAAAACACTGCTCGCATATCTCATCATCGGGCTTGAGCGTAGAAACCGACAACGGACGATCTTCGAGCGCCCAGAAGCGCTGCAGAGTGTCGTCTAGCTCGTGCATCGACGTGCAATGCAAAACTTACATTGACGTCTGGGCCGTCGAATCCTCCGCCCGCCGTGAACGCTCCACCTGCAACGCGCCCGAAATCACCCAGCCGAAAGCCGTATTTTGAACAACAAGCTGCGATGGAGAAAAACGTCTCAAACCAGAACGGAGCAGCTGACCGTAAACATCAACGCCCAGGACAATATCAACATTGCTTGGTAGGAAAAATTGCGGATCCGCTAGCGTGAGCCCAGTGAACCGCTGAAAATCGATATCATCGATGTCATTGGCTGGAAGCTGCGACATTAAGCGAGGTAAAATCAGTGCGTTTGTACTTAATTGAAACTCTGTGCCCACGCTAGACTTTAGCACAATTTGCGTCGCCCAACGCGCAGTACCGACCGCAATGGCGCCGAGCTCGGACAGCGGCAAACAAGCAAACTGCCTCTGGAGCCCAAGCAGCTGCACGACGGACTCTGAAACGAAAGAGATCTCTGAGCCCTGATCTAACAACGCCCGAACAAACGTGCTGTCGCCCTTAGGGCCCAACAGCTGTACACGTGTAGTTGCTAAAATAACTCGCCGCTTTGGAGCCGAGAAGCTACATGCAAAGTTACGACTGGAGGTTTCGATTTTGATGTGTGTGCTTTCGATCTGACAGCATTCTGCTGCATCTCCTGTGTTTGTCCTGGAGGTTTCAGATTCAGAAGCGTGTGGTGTTTGCCACGGCATGTCGAGCAACGACCTTGAGAGGAACAAGCACCCGCGCGATACGCCCCGAAATAGTTAAAACAAAGCCACAAACGTCGAACCGTTGTCAGCCTCTCATACGGAGTCTCGTCCTTCAGCTTGAAGCATCTCGAATGTGGACACTTGGACAAACCCGACAGACGAGCAGAGCTAGTATGGAAAACCTTGCGAGCTTGTGGCCCCGATGTTGACGTAGAAGCCGGCCTTTTTCCGCCTTCCGCTGAGCAGACATCATGCCGAAAGCTTGAGCTCTCTTCTCCAAGAACCTAATTAAATCCGAAAATTTCGGAAGCGAGTCAAACAGCGTCAATTCGGTGGAATCAGAGTCCTCCGTTCTCGTCTGGTCCTTCGCGCTCAGCTCAGCTTCCCATACTTGCGCGACTCCGAATCCAAACCATCAGCGACAAAAAACAGAAACCAATCATCCCATTTCTCCACCGGGCGCTTTAAATTCTTCAGCGCTCGAGTGATTCGCTGTGACTCATCAACAAGAGAACGAAGCTCTGACGCAGACTCTCGTTTCAAATGCGGAATGTCCATGAAGGACGTCAAGAGCTTATTGATAATCAACCTCGGATTGTTATAAAAGGCACAAGCAATATCAAGAAATCATCCAGAGTGCTCTCGTAAACATCTTGGATGGGTTCAAACCATTTATCGACGACGTAGACAGCAGTCTCAGCGTCGTCCCTAGCAATGAGTCAGAGTGCGTCTTCCGCGCCTCTAACCAAAGTTCCCGAACCCATTCAAGTCGCGATAGCACCATGCTACGACTAAGCGAATCACGTAGCTTCCCTAGCAAGTGTGCATGAATGCGCTCTATCTCGGCTTCGCGAGTCGTCTGCAACGCAGGTAGCCTTGTCAACGCCGCGAGGGGAGCCATGACGCAGGCCGAGGTCCTCGACCTCCGCCAACGCGCGCCCCGACGTCTCGGAAAACCAAATGCTTCGGCGCCGGACAACAAAGGGTGTTGCCGCTTCCTACGCTCGCCGTGAACCGAGTCACGTCGACTCCGCGCACGTGGTGCCTCGGTTCGTAGTCTCAAATACCTCACGGGTAACCGTGAGGCGCATATAACAATCACACCACATACTATTTTCGCACCCTCGCACTTTTTGTCGCACGCTTGCGAACGCGAAGATAAAGACAACCAGACGGACAATTAGAAAGAAATTCAGAAGTTTAAAATATTCTTAAAGCTATACGTTTGTTAATAATGTAAACCATGTACACTTTGTAATTTTATAATATCAACTTTGTAAGATAACATTCACGACGGGAGCGAGTGTTAGGAAATATGCTTCGTGTATGTGTGTGTATATATATGTATGTGTGTGAATAATGAGTTAGTGCGCATGCGTCACTGTTGCGACGTCGCGACGAGCTAGCCACGGAACGCCATCCTGAATACACCTAGCCTCACTATACTATATCAGAAGCTTTTATATAATCAGAGATGATACACAACAAATGGCTTTAACACTTATGTCTTCACCTGCCAACTCCCCAGCTCCAACATGATACAGGAGCGCGGCAGCGCTCCAAAGGCAAGTATATAGAAGAAGCCTGAGTGTCGACCGCGCTACATATACTTTGAAATGGACGCCGAAGATTTTGAACTATCCACTGCGTTTCTAAGCTGCATTTCTATTAATCCAAAACTAGATAAATATGAAGTCCCCCTTTTACTATATGTCCACAAAAAGTTATGAGTAAAAATATGCTCTCATATGAAAGATATTGAACGGTGAAAATTGATATCTGCGTTTTCTTTTCTCAAATTTCTCCACGTTACATTTTCTTCGGTCTACACGGCTTCTTCCGACTTCCGGAATAGAGTGTTTATATATATATATACACACACACACCGACCTCCGGTATACAGGGTGGGCCATTTTAATGGATCCACTCAAATATCTTCTAAAACAACCGGTAACGAAACAAATTGTTCCTACAAAAGTTGTCCAGGATAAATGGGGCCATCTGCCTGTTTAGTTTTGACCTTGAACTTTACTTCCAAGGTCATTTGAAGGTCAAAGTGTTTCTTTAAATGGGAAATCCTATTTTTGACACCGGATTCGGAAAGAGCGAGAAATTTTACATCCGGAACGATCTTTCGAAATTTCTTTAATGACCCGCAGAAGGTCACTTCAAGGTCAAATTCCCGAAAAACCCGTTTTTCATGAATATTGGCGGTCAGGGTATTTTTTCCAATGGAAACGCCTATTTTTGACACCGGATTGGGAAAGAGCGGAAAATTTTACGTCCGAATCGGTATTTCCAAAATTTTTTATGACCCTTAGATGGTCATTTCGATGTCAAATGTTAAAAAATCCTGTGGTTGCTATTTAATTGCATTTTCTGATAGGATAATCGTAGTTGATGTACTTTCTGGAGGAATATTCAACCTAAATGTAACAACGACCTTGAAAATATTGACCTTGAAAAGGTGCTGCACAATCTTGCTGTAATCAGTCAAAAATTACCTGCCGAATTTCGGGTCCGAAATGGGCCGGTAATTTTTAACTGGGTAGCCACATTCATCGACATGTTTCTAAATCAATATCCTCCAAAAACTTTAGCAATCGATCCCTAAACTATTCCCTTATCAATAAAGATAAATTTCCATATTGAATTCAGCCCCTACTTATGTATTGTTGGAATAGAGATTTTTCTAATTAAAGATAATTTTCAATATTGAATTTTGCCCCTACTCATTGTTGCAATATGTATAAAATATTTTGAAAGAACGCTTAAGGTTGTATCAAACTTTTAGTTACTTACTGTGAAGCATTTTTCGTAGTAATTAGATAAATAATGTGTTGTTGAAGTTTACAAAGATATTTTGCAATTTACATATTTTAATTTAATTGTAATTAAAATAAAAATCCCCACTTAAAAAAGTAAAAAAAAATCATAGTTGAACCAAAACTTGATCATGGATGATTATCCTCCTAATCATATTGTTGATATGATAATGGTTCTAGGAGTATTTCACAACAATTACCGTGCAGCGGTTCGACGGTACGCTGAACGGTTTCATTTGAGGAGACATCCTAAACACACGAGAATACGAAGATTGTCTGAAAGAGCGCGGGGTGGACATCTTGTTCGTCATCGAGGGCATCGTGAATACGACGAAAATGACCCTCGTGTTGTAACTGTCCTAGCAGCTGTTCATCTCGATCCGCACATAAGCAGTCGGAAAATTGAAAGGGAAATTGGTATACCACGAAGAACGGCTTTAAGAAATCTAAATGCTCTTCATTATCATCCCTACCAGATAAATTTAGTTCAAGAATTAATGCTAAATCACATTCAATTACGTGTTGAAATATGCCAGTCGGCTTTAGCAATGATACAAAATGACCCAGAATTTTTTAGATTTGTTATATTTTCAAATGAGACTAAATTTTACAGTGATGGTCAACTGAATAGACCTTATTGCCACTACTGGTCAGATGAAAATCCCCACTGGCATAGGGATGTTGATCATCAAAACCGATGGAGCCTTATGGTGTCTTGTGGCATAGTTAACGGTTACCTGATTGGACCTTATTTTTTTGAGACAAATGTAGATCAACCTAGCTATTTGGAATTGCTGAGGGATCGATTGCCAGAACTTTTGGAGGAAGTCGATTTAGAAACACGACAAAGAATGTGGCTATAGCAAGATGGTACAGCTCCCCATTTTGTACGAATATTACGTACATTTCTGAATCAAAATTATAATGAGAGGTGGATAGAACGAGGAGGTCCAGTTAACTGGCCTCCGAACTCACCAGATATAACATCGCTGACTTATAATTGTGGGGCCACTTGAAGAATGTGCACATCGGCTAACAACTAGAGAAGACTCGTTGGACCGTATTTGTCGAGCATGTGCAGCAGTCCCAAGACAGACCATGCTCAGGACAGTACAAAATTTTCAACGGTGTGTAAATTTGTGTCTTCAAGCTGATGGAGGAAATTTTGAACATTTAATGTAATATGATAAAAGTGAGAGGCACGGGGACTCACATTAAACAAGCACCCCAGTGAGAGGCAAGGGGACTCATGTTAAACAAGCACCCACTGAGAGGCAAGGGGACTCACGGTAAATAAGCACCCCAAAGGGAACAGAACTTACTGCGTCCACATCGTTGTTTCTGGGTAACGCTAAAAGTAAGGTCAACCTTTTCAAGGTCAATATTTTCAAGGTTGTTGTCACATTGGGGTTGAATATTCCTCATAAAAGTACATCAACTACGATTATTCTATCAGAAAATGCCATTAAATAGTAGCCACAGGATTTCCCGCAAGAAATTTTACGTCCGAAATGGTATTTCAAAATTTTTTTTATGACTCTTAGAAGGTCGTTTCAAGGTCAAATGTTATAAAATCCTATAGTTGCTATTTAATTGCATTTTCTGATAGAATAATCGTAGTTGATGAATTCTTATGAGAAATATTCAACGACAATGTGACAACAACCTTAAAAATATTGACCTTGAAAAGGTTTTCCTTACTTTTAGCATTACCCAGAAACAACGAAGTGGACGTAGTAAGTTCTGTTCTCTTTGGGGTACTCATTTATCGTGAGCCCCCTTGCCTCTCACTGCGGTGCTTATTTTACGTGAGTCCCCGTGCCTCTCACTTTTATCATATTACATTAAATGTTCAAAGTTTCCTCCATCAGCTTGAAGACACAAATTTACAAGCCTTTGAAAATTTTGTACTATCCTGAGCAAGGTCTGTCTTGGGATTCCTGCACAAGCTCAACGAATACGGTCCATCATGTCTTCTCTAGTTGTTAGCCGATGTGCACATTCTTCAAGTGGCCCCACAATTATAAGGCAGCGATGTTATATCTGGTGAGTTCGGAGGCCAGTTAACTGGACCTCCTCGTTCTATCCACCTCTCATTATAATTTT
>JAYJLV010077476.1:0-14764 GCA_036873485.1 Torymus texanus
CTTTGCAGGATTCCTCTATGCTCATCTATATGTGTGTGTGTGTGTGTGTGTGTGTATGTGTGTGTGTGTATATATACACACGACGCGTATGTATAAGCATGTCGGACGTAGTGGCAAAGGGAAATATTTGCAAGACGTTGCGCGACATAATGAGAACTCGCTGAATATATATACACACACACACACACCTCGGACCTTATGAATCTCATAACGTCGAATTACGTGTCGTGCAGGGCAGGCAACTGCAGCAAAGCCGCGTGCGCACACCGTCGGAAAGTCAAAAAGCAATTTTGCCATGCTGTTACTAACCGAAGCACTGTTTGCGCACGCACGCGCGCTCGTCTTCATTAATTTGAAAACCAGCGCGCGTTTCAACTTGCCTACCTCTAAGATGCGTATCTTCAAAGAGAAGCGCACCGCAGCGGTGAGGCAATGTTATTTAGGTGAAAAGATACCGCACCATACGGTTTGTCGTTGTACCTTTATATACGCGTTTGTATATATACTTGGATTTGCGAGGTTTCGAATTTTTTTAATTATTAGAAGGATTTTGCTTGTTTACCGCGCGACGTTTATGTCTCACGGTGCGGAAGTAATTTGCGATCGATAAATTGGAGCTCTCTCGATATATATTACCAGTGCCGTATATAGTCAAGCGGGATTCTTAATCATAATATTTCACTCACCATAGCGACGGTATATTTTAACGCACACGTGTATATATGCGCAAGCGCGAGGATTTGCGACAGTTTATTGCTGAAAATTCATTGACTATTTTGCGCTTATTAGAGCAGTAACTTATTTTATGCTTTTAATTTATAAAAAAACAGTTGCGTAAATGCGGGTATATAGATTATTACGTTAGATTAGAAAGTATAATTAATTGACAATTATTTATACTTTTTACAACATATGGTTAAGTCTTGTTGTAAATATGTTGTTTATTCGTATACGCGTTTGAATAGGTTTTGGAATAGACTTATTATGTACCTGAAAGAAAAAACGCAAGAAAAATACGCTCCCTTTTCCAAATAGCCGCTCCTCCCGTCAAACCGTAATTCATCCTGAGCGCATTCAGAGAAATATGATCAGCAACCACCACCGCGACAGCGAAGAATGGCATGAATCTTCGCCGCCATAACCCCCCGTAGACGAGACTGTCGAGCAGACTAAAAGAGAGGAAAAAAAAATTCTCTTAACCACCACCGTGAATAGCATCGGAACGCGGCGGCGGCACTTCTCCTCTTGATATAGAAAAATGGAAAATGAAGAGCTTGCGCGCGCTGCTGTAGAGGTAAAAGCTCACTGCATGCTTCTCAAGAGACTTCGACTCTGTAGCCTCAGCCACCGCCAACCACTATATACTCATTTCGCCTGCCTCTACGTGAGCGCCGCGAAAATATCTCTCGAGGATCTAGTTTCGCTCGTGAAAATATCACGACGGCGTCATCCGGCGACACGTCGTATAACTCGCGTGCGATGCTTACTCTCTCTTTCTCTCTCGCTATCTCTCTCTATTACGCGAGAAAGCCGCTTTTCACGAGTGAGGCGTACGCGCTCTACGAAGCGAAAGAGAGCGAGACACCCATTTTACCTCTCGCCTCGCGGATTTTCCGCGGCGCGCGCGACTCTTTCAAGCTTCTACTCGCATTTGCGAGCCCGTGCAAATTGCTATATACGCGGTAGTAATGCTGGTGTGGTTCGCTCTCGTTCTAGGTGGTAGTGGTTGTTGTGGTAGTGATGCCTTTTTACGCGCTGTTGGTGTATATGCGGCTCTTTGTGCACGTGAGACGACTTTTCGCGCGAGAGTGTGATTAAAATTGATTTACAGGATGTATTAGAGCCATGAGAGGGTGTTGGGAAAGAGAAAGAGAGAGAGAGAGAGAGAGAGAGAGAGAGAGAGAGAGAAAGAGAGAGACGAGGTGGGATTTATGTTTATTGCTGTTGTTCGGAGGGAGGATTTGCCGCGTGAGGTGATGCATGCGGCAGTGTAATTAGAATGTAACAACGCCGCCGCTGCACTGCGCGGAAAAGGGAAGGTAGTGATGTACTTTGTAACGAGTTAATGCACATAAGTCCACTGGATTTTACTGTAATATGTTGATTATTATCCGTACTAATGTGTATGTAATGGTAATTTAAATGTTTATGTAAATTTTAATAACAGTAAAACATTTTAATGAGTATGGTATTATAATAGACAGAATACATTAAATATAAATGTATATTTTTAATTTTACGGATGGAGAAGCAGAGCAAAAATAAGATTTTGACGTGCACGAAATAAAATCGAGAAGTGGAAAGAGAAAGAGAGAAACTGATTTCTACGATAGGATGAAAAATAGAGCATCAGAGGCTGCAAGAAATCCTATTTGGGCCGCAATATTTCAAGCTTTCAATACTCGAAATCTATAAAAATTCGTAGTCAATGAATTGTTTCACACAGTAGCCGCGTGTCAAATCGAGCAAAACTAATCATGGCAGTCCTACGAAGCGCCACTAATTCAAAGAAACGAAAAAAGGCGGACAAATTTTTTTCGGTTTTCTATATCGTTCTTCTTTTTTTTTTCTTTTTCATTAATTTACTTTCCTCCGACAAACACTTTCATCATATTTCTTTTTGCGAAGCCGCTATGAAAACCGTTTGGCAAGTTTTCCTTTCCGTCGAGATTAAACGTCATTTTCTCCCCCGTAATCCCGCAGTCTGACGAGGCTTCAATACCAATTCTCCACGGCGAAAAAAGCAATTACTCCGAAACTCGACTTCCCAACCTCAAAGTATCGCCGCGAATAAAGTAAAACGTCCTCTTCTCTCTCTCTGTCCCTCTTCCATCCACACTTTACGAGTGCGAATCTTCGCACGCGTCCATCCGTCTATACCACCAGCACCATCACCGAACGACTACGCGTCAATAACTCGCTCAAGAAAACACGTCTATCCGACTCGAAACTTCCATCCTCTCCTATTCTCATTTCACCTCTCGCGTGAATCCCAGAGAGTTATAACCATTAAAACTTGGCGCTTCGCACAAATCTACACTCACGGCATAGCCACCACTACCACCACCACCACCACCACCACTGCTATAATCCCATAGTCTCTCGTTAAACGGGCGCACGCGTTCGATCGACGCCAAGCAGTAGCAGCAGCAGTAAGCTCGATCTTCTTCGTGCCAACTTTGCCAGGAATATAACTACGCGCATTCGCGCGGTTTGATATTCGTCTCTCTCTTCGTAGTAGTAGTAGTACTAACACGGAACAATTAGTGGTTCTCCCCACTCCTTTCATCCTTCTCTCCTCGCGCTAGCTAAAGCTTCCGAGAACTAGGTTATATAGGACACCTACTACCTTTCCTCCGGGCTCTTCTCATCCGGAACCACACACCACTGCTGAGGATGCTGCCTACACTTGCTCCAGTGAGGGAAGGATCGCGTTTTTACGAGCCATTACAATAACGCTTATTGCGGTACTAAGTCAACGCTCGCTGTGCGGTGCTGTTGCTGCTGCTGCTGACGAATGGCGTTTACGGCGCGCAAGAGGGATAGAACCGCGTGCGGTGATGTAGGTTCTTGTGTAACGAGAGAGAGAGAGAGAGAGATATATAGTGTACGTGTGCCCCGCGGGAAATGCAACGGATTTTTCACTCTCATGGTGTACCTGCGCGTGCTGAGGGAACAAGAAGAAGATGCTGCAATTCGCGTAGAATTATAGGAGTGCACAAGCGGTGTGGGTTTGTTATTAGCGAAGCTCTTTGTGAGAAATTAAAAGGTACGGAGGTTGCTTTATCGATCGATTGCTGATGCAGGGTTATTGAGATTGGATACGATGTCCGGGGGTGATGTGATAATTTAAGATAATTAAAGTGACAATGTTGTTTTCACGAACGCGAATATACAGATGTGCATTTACTAATTGATTGTTATCGAGATTTATCGTCGCGTTTTCGCTTTAGAGGTATTAGAAGAAGTCCTTGCTGTGTGTTCTCTTGGTAATTACCCTTGACCCATAGACTTGTTTACGTAATGCAAATAGCACTGTGCTTAAGGAAAAATTGACCGCTAATAGTGGAGGCTAACGTTCACTTAAATTTATATATAAGTGTTAATGATTTCTTAGAAATTAGTAGCAAGGTAACGCTGTGCGAATATATATAGGGAGAAACGTTTGAAACAATGGAGAAGCATAGAGTGGATGAAACCGTTAATTTAATTTGAGTATGCACAAGAGCTTTGCATTCTTATGGGTTTTCCGCGTCTGTAATTGACTTCGCTCATATAGCCAGACTCCTCGTGTCTAAATTAGTTATTCTGAATTCATTCCAAAGTTAATTTATGAGAGAAAAAACAAATACTGTTAATTTTCTTTGTATACAACGAACGGTTGCACTCATTCATTATTTATAACCGTCATGTAAATTCGTACCTCCGATCCACGATTTGTTGGTTTGAAATTCCCATACAAAATAGAAATAAACGTATCAATCTATTCATTAGCTTGTATATATACGAAAATAGCACTTTTCAATTTACTTTGTCAATATTTTAAATAAAAACAAAAATAGCTGTATATACGATATCTTTCTTATTCAATCTTTCTATATTTATACATCTACAAACCACAATACCCATTTCCAGCACTCTCGAATTACTTAAATCTCGTATTTTTCACAGATACACACATGTATATATACGTATACACATATCAGAATCCGTTGCAATTTAAAAATAAACGCACATTTCCCTGGTACAAATCACTCCGCGCACGAATTCCAAACATCCCTTCGCGCTGTGCGGGCTATAAATACACACACAGATAGAGAGACTCGAGCGCGGTGGAAAAGTAACGAATAAATTTTCAATTTTCGCCACACGCTGTGGCGATTCATCCTAATAGACACACACACACACAAGCCTAACATGTATAGAATAAATTTAAAATACGCGCGTGCGCGCGAGTAGATCGGTCAGGTCGCCACGATCGCGCGTGTGGCTAGTAATGCGGGCACCGGGTGGCAACGCTAAGGGAATGTTGGGGCCGTACACGTTAGGCACGTATATGCACGTGTATACGGCAAGATGCATTATGGTAAAAGTGTGGCGTCAGTGCTATGCGGGCTATCGATCGATCGAACGTGTATACTATAGTATATAGTATCCGCTGCCGTTGCTGTTTCTGCACACTTTGGCATATTTTAAAGAAAATATATAGATCGCGCACGTGAGGAGGTTTCTTCGTTTTTTTTTCTTGTTTATAGATATTGCGGCCAGTGTAACGCGGAAGAGTAGCAACACTTTCCGGGATGAATTTTTTTTTTCTTTTCCGTACAGATATAGGTTGATACGTACGTGCGCGCATCGAGAAGTTTGTGCTAGGAAGGAGAGATGGTATATTTCATGCTATGTGAAATTCTTTAAGGTGCGCTCGGAAATTGAATGTTTTCGCTTGTGACACACATAAGTTTTTACCAGTCTCGTATATATATATACACATTTGTACATATATAGATGGAAAATTGAATACAACCACGAGAGTTTTCTTACTGCATTGCCAATATGTGTAGCTTGAAAAATTTCATCATGATATGCTCATAAATTTTTAAACTTCGTTTAAGTAAAAGGTATATACTATATAACATACACGCGCGCACGTAAAGGCTTTTGATTTACATTTTATAAATTTTCCAACATTTCTCTATACCCATTTACGAATAATTACATAATAGCTTCCTCAATACACCATAAATGTAAATATATATCCAACAAGAAGATAAACGTTTCCCTCTCGCAGTAACCAGCGGTTGATGACTGTATTCGTGCGCGCGCACGCAATTGTTTCTTAACTTAAACGAATAGGAACCGTATCACACATAACCCCGTTCAATTTACACAAACTATATATATACTACGCGCGTAAATTCTAGTCTTAATTAACCAGCTTGTCGTCGAGACCCTCCTCCGCCTTCACCATACAGCCTTGAATTAAACGACGCACTTTTTAATTCATTCGCCGCGTTCCCTACTTTTTTCTTTACCATCATATCTCGCACATACAAAAAAAGGTCACAGACCCAAGTGGCCGGCGGCGGCAGCAACGACAGCCACGACTCGGAAATTCTGACGCTGCAGTGACACACATATTTCAACCTGCATCATCAGCAACGACCAAGCGAGCTAGCGCAACTCTCCGTCCGCGCGTCTAATTAGTTTCATTATCCTACACAATGAGTCTCATTAAGCCCCAGTGGACTGTCTCCCTATCTCTCTCTCTCGCGCGCGTGCATAGGTAATCCGGTATTAATTAATCATTTACCTCGTTTCTTGTTTTTCGACGTCTCCCATTTCATTGTCTCCCTCCATTCCTCTATACCTACCGGTCTATCTCTGCAGGCCGTATACTCTCTGCTCACCCTATTATGAAGGATTGCAACCTCGCGCGACTCTTGCAGTTGCGCAATTCGGGGCCATTGTAGCTACTGCCCCCGGCGCCGCTGTTCCGTTAATTATTTGTTTGCGACTATATAGCACGAGCGCGCGTTATGAAATCTAATGGACGCGCTGCTCTCGGGCGCAATTATATGACGGGAAACTCGCCGCTGCATGCTGTAGGCATTATCATCGACGATTTCTAAGCGTACGAATAATGTACGTCCCTGTTCACGATGGTAATGGCTCCGCAGCTCGATAGTTCGCTCTTATTGTTGTTGTTGTTGTTGTTGTTGTTGTTGTTGTTGTTGTTGTTTAGCTCAGTACTCGAAGTGGCTTGTTGATGTTTCGACTCGTTTCGTCGCGCTCACTAATGGCCTGTTATTAGAGTGATTTCGCGCGATAGTTTAATTGAAAGTGTATTTACGGTGTGTTTTCGTCGGCAAAACATGTATATAATTTTACGAGAGCACTGTTTTGCTGCGATTCACGATTATGGCGGATAATTGAAAGTATAATGGGATATTGGTTCCCTAAAAACACTCCTTTTTTTTAAGTTACAAGTAACGTAGTATAAATAGCAGCAAATTACGGATTTACATGAATACTTTGAGTTCAAACATTCAAATGAAACTTTTCTCTCAGTCTCGTCTGGTTCTCAAAAAAAGACACGTAGCCCCTTTAGATTTTTAATTCCATTTCCTAACTCGTTTTGCAATATTCCAGAAATAAAGCAACTCTGCTGCTGCCAACCTTCCTCGAACCGACACTTCAGCCCGCCAATGCTCGCAGACACACACACCCACACATGCGCGTCCAAAACGACATCGAAAATCAAATCCACCCGCGCTCGGTGTATATTATTCATAAGCCAGGGCGCGCGTAGACCGTGCTAAGAATTTGATGAAATCCAGACCCCTTCAGACACCCCGACTCCCGAAAAAAAAAAAATAACACAAAGTAAAAAAAGAGAAGAGCCTTCGCTCTCGCGCCCGGAGAAAATGCAATCGCGAAGCAAGTTTCACATGCGCCTGCCTCTCTCACCTCCGGGAAATCAAGCTAGCGCGTGGCCGTTTTTCTCGCGCTTTATTGGCCCTACTATACGTTGCTGGCTGAAACGAAGAAAAAAGGAAGGAAGAGAGCGAGTTAGTTGGTACCGAACGTGCCGACAGCCTTTTACTCGGCTACGAGCCAGAGTTTAGAAAGCATATACATATACATACATGTGAACAAGAGAGGAGGACGAATGGGTGCATCGATTTGCACCGATAGAGAGGTCTGTTCGATGCCAGATGTGCGCGCCGTTACGATATAGTGGGTTGGTTTGTCCTGCTAGTACAGAGATAGAGTACGGATGTGCCCGAGCGACTGGGGATGTACACAGGATGTTAGGCCTGATTCGCCGGAGATTGAGTTCCTTCGTTGCTCGTGTATTTTTTTTCTTCTCTTTTTTATTTTCACCGATGAAATTGGTCTAGCGCTTTTGTGTTGTGTTTGGAATTGTCGATTATGACGTTTGCGCGCGTTTGTTTCCGTACACGTTGATTCGTTTTTGTACGAGGTTAAAATTCTTTATTGGATCGCAATGGTATACGTATATATAGACCATGGATTGCTTGAAATTATCGAAAGTTAATTAAAATTGTGGTAATCAGTGTCGCAAACAATACGGTACTATACTGCTGTTGATTTGCATGTCGGAAAGCTCGTAGAAAAATACGCTTGGATAATCGCGTTTGTTCGCAGAGTCTGATTCTCTCGGCACTCTTGCATACTGCAGAGGATTGTGAAAAGCTTTAAAACTCCCAAGGGGAGAGATGGAGTAGAGCTTCTCGGTGGAAAATCAGCAGATTAACGCTGTTTTTGTAGTAGACCGATGGGCTTGCGGGTCTTTTTATTCGCGAAATTTTATGTTAATTAAAAATTCTTTTGCCCTCCTCCCCTCCCAACTTTGACAGAAGTAGACGAGAGTGTTTCATTATTGGATAAAGTATATTGCGTAATTAGCGGTTCATTAGGTCGTTCACCTACTTTGAAAAGATTCAACTACGGTTCGTAATAAAGTTCGCAGTAGTTGTCGGGGGCAACGGTAGAAACATCCAGTAAATCATATTCCGTACAAACAAGTTTATCATTTTCTTTAATATCAATACACTTCACTTAATTACCGTCCCCGTATAAACTAAGTTATACAAACTTGTTTCTGCAAAGCCCTTACATATCATCAAACTTAAAATAATTACATTTTCCACCTTATACCCTTCAATGCACCCATACCCTCTCTCTCTCTTTCTCACTATATACACCAAAATTCATTTTCATCCTTTCCCAATATATTACACAAACTTACGATAAAGTCGATATCCTCGACTGACATCACACTTGACATACACGCGAGCGAGCGAGAGAGAGAGAGAGAGAAAGAGCTCTACACTCTGTAACCAGTTTTTCCTCTCTCCCTTCTTCCCTCCCACGCGCATCACCCATAACCCAAAGGCTCTCGCTATATATCCGAGCTTCTCGTCGTATGTCGCACTATATACAGTCGAGGATAAGGTTCGCCTCGCGTCAAAGCGAACGACAAGGAACTTCCTCGTCGTCGTCGTTGTCGTATAGCGCTCCTTAATGTTATAAAGTCGTTCCTCGCTCTCGCGCGCGCAGAAGAAGGAGATGCTGCTGCTGATGTACGGAGAGGAACTTTCTTACATATGCGCGTGAGCAAGTCTTGTGCGTTGGTTCGATCGAAGCGAGTATCGGCAGCGTCGAAGATCGCGAAGATCGTAGGAGAACGAGAAAAAGGGGGGAGAGAAAGAGGGGGATGGAAAGAAGAAACTTGGCTCGTCGCCGCAGTTCCGCGACGTTGAGTGCAAGGACCGTGGGAATCCGGACGACGTATTTATATATATGAACCGGAGCTGAGTGAGTACGACGAGTCGAAGAAATTTGAGTCATCGCGTGTCACTCGAGATCTCTCTCTCTCTCTCTCTCTCTCCCTCGCCTATATGCGTTTTTTTTTTTTTTGTTTTCGATGTGAGAGCTTTTGCCTGGCAACCTGGGTAGTTTCTATTTATCTTCGGGTACTTGTTTTAATTCGAAATATATACTGCGGCTGCACGTAATTATAGGATTATTTTGTATACAATGAAGCGCTTCGTTTTCATTATGTCATTCTTAATTTTTGTTTAATTTTTTATGAATTATTCATAAGATTTTTTTGTATGAGACAGATTTATAGTGAAAAAGTTACCACTCAAACGATCTTTTTCAGCTTTTTATTTTTCTCAATTAAAAATACATGATAAGAGAAATGAAAAATATGGTTTCTAAGTTATTTTTAATAACTTTATATATACACGAGAGAACTAATAAAACATACTCTTATTGCTTATATAAAAAATATACGCATATATAAATATTGGAATATCTAAATAAAAGAAAAAAGAAGTTCATCCACATATTTTATGTAAATAACATCCAATTCCATGTGCCACGGGAGATATGATATGCAAGACAAATCGGGACGAATATGGTAAAACAAAGACGATAACGCCAACTGCACCCCCATCTCTGCAAATCCCCAAACAAAATATCTTTTTATGCATATCTCTCTCTCTCTCTCTCTCTCTCTCTCGCTTTCTCTCTCTCCTCTGAATTCGCCCCGTCACGTTTTCACGCTCGAGCGTAAATACACGCTCGCATATGAACGCGCATATATATATAGCCGTCAAAAGCTCGTCGTTCGCCGTGTGGTGCAAAACGCCGCTCGCTCACGACCTGTTTACACTCGCCGTCGTCGTTGCCACGCGCGCCATTTTTTGAATCGTCCCGCGCGCGAGACGGAAAAATGTTGTGTACGCCCACGGGAGATGCTGCAGCCTCTGTTAGCAATAGAGAATACGTATATCCAGACGATGGCTTGTATGTGTGTATGTTGTTCTTTCCGGACGAATCACTCCGTTGGGAATTGAATCGTCGACGTGAAATTTCCAATTTTCCATGCCCGATTGGCCGCCCTAGCAATGTTGTTTTTGCACGGTTGTATTGGCCTTTTGCTCCGGATTCTCGCTCTCTCTTCTTCTTTTTGTTTGCTCTTCTCGTTATATATAGTCGTAAAGTGATTACGAGGAAACATCAGCCGAGTGCCCATGTAAAAAAGGCCGAGTTAGTTCAGCAGCTGCGATTCCTTGTCAATTTTCGTTTCAGGAGATGAGCGCTTCATGTGCCCAGTGAGTTTGTGGAAGCTGCGATGCTGGGAATTATTTTCGCTCGTCGTAAATTTGCGAGCGCCAAGCTGTGTACGTATATGTGGGTGCGGATAAGCTCGGCACGTCGAGCAATTTTGTGGATTTATGGCTTTTATGGGCGCTGCTAAGTCAACACTGGTATGCTGAATTAAATTTCGTATGCTCCACTAAGGTAGTCTTAAATCGTTCCTTTCCGAGTGGAATATAATTATATTTTGATGTCAGCTCAATCAAAGTAAGTAGTCCAATCCCACGGTTATTAATTAATCGTTAATTTTTATGAAGACGTAGTTAACGACGATCTCCCTCCTCCTCTTCTTTATTAAGAATCTAATTAAAATGGCATCGAGCGCGAAATATAATATAAGATGCCGGGCGTAGCAGCCGATCGATGATAAATAATCCCGTGACACGTATCGCCTTCACTCGTAATCTTTACCCTCCGTTAGTTCCATCGTAAGAGAGGAAAAGAGAGGGAGAGAGAGGAAGTTATCGAATTCCTTTAAAAGGCCACTTTGGCCCAAGGTGCAGCGCAGCAGCGCATCGTCCCAATATTGCAACTCGATGGAGGTCTGGCTGGGTGCACTCGAGAGAGAGAGAGAGAGCAAGTCTCTCGATCGATCCGATCGACCGCGATTCATAAAACGCCGTCCGCCTCCTCATCATACCTCTATATAGTTATATAGCGTGAAGTACACACAAAGCGAGTGTCCCCGAAGCATTTTATATGTCACATTAAGATTTCATCCGCGGGTCAATAAACCCCCCGCCGGCGAAGCATTCGTTAAGAAGCGCCGCTGAGCGCGTCAGTAATTCTCCGGGAGAGTCGATTAAATCGATTTCAGAGAAAAAGTGTCAAGTCGTCGTAGTCCTGGAGAGGTGAGAGAAGGAGAAGTAGAGAGAGTCATAAGTTCCTGCCGACTCGATTGGGAAAGAGAGAGAAAGAGTTCGAGTACGAAGAGGAATTTAAGTGAAAAGGAGAGCGCCCCAAGAGAGTAGGAGCAGAAGGGAAGGAAACTGTGAAGAAGCTGCCGATGGAGAAAGAGAAAGAAACAAGGAAGATAGAGAGCAGAGATTCGAGAGTGATATTGTGAAATGAAGGGGAAATAAGGCGGATGGAGAGAAAGAGAGCAATATTGCATTTGACTCAACAAACTCGATCATATCATTACTTTATGATATCCCCCCTCAACCGGCAGAGTTTTATGCACGAGATTGATGGGAGTTGGATCATTTCGACTGTGAAACATCGATTATATTATTCAAATGTATATTTTTTTAATGCTTATATTTTTCTTCAGAAATCAGGAATATTGGACATAAAATTAGTTATTGATGTTGAAGTTCACTGACTGCTGAAAGTTGATCGAACAGAGAATATATATTTGAATCATCTTCGATAGGTATTAAATTAAAGAAGTTATTATTAAGCTACAGAAATTTACAAAAAATAGGCTCATTTTGATCAAAAAGTTTTACACAAAATGCGAGTTTAATGACATGTTTTCCAGAACATTATTTTATACGTCAGATATAGGGATTAAATTTGTTGTCATGCAAATATTACGTGTGCGTACATTTTAATTTAAATATATTCAGCAATAAATATTAATTTTCCTTGAAAATGATTATTTTCGTTACATGCTTTTGTAATATCCTCTGACACACATGTGCCTGTATAAACATAGTTGAACGGAATATGAGGTGGATCACATGAGCATACTACAGTCCTCCTTCTCAATACCGCCGCGGTCCTGTCTCTCCAATCCTTTTATCAACAATTTAATTGGAGAGAGAAAACCGCGGCTGTATTGAGAAGGAGGACTGTATCCATTTTATGAGTACGTAAATATTGCACGTATCAATCACGTTGACAATTTAGAATGTCAATAGTTCTCATAATAATGTCTTCATATAAATATTGCCGATTAATCGATATTATATTTATTCGATAGAACTTTATTGACAAAAGAAGAAAAAAGTTAGAAATTTTAGAAATTTGGATACATAATCATGGCAACAAGCAATTTTTTTTTAGTTTAAAAAAAAATAAAACATTTTATCCAGTAAAAAAAATACTTTTTACTGCAAAATGCTTTGATACCGTTATCCTTTACATAATAAATAAATTGGAATTCACGTTACATAAGCGCTACAAAGCAAAATAGCAATTATTAATGGTAAAGGCCTGTATAAACACATCCAACAAAGGCTGCAAATTTCCCGGTAAAAATTTGTTACTCAATTACAATTAACTGTAATACCAACCTTTACCTTTCCACACGATAATACTAATTAAATAACGCTGGCTTTACGCAGGTATTACAAAACGCGTATAAAGAGCCTGAATTACAGCATTATTAACTTTAATATTTAATACCTTTAACATTTTAAATAACCAGAAAAAAGACTAACGAACCAATTTACAACCATTATATACAGAGGCAAACACAAAACAAACACATTAGCACGTTTCACTCTAAAGCCTTATATATTTACCGGGACGCGCCAAAAGTCGCGAGCTAAGCACTTTCGTGACACGATTTGCTAACGACTCTATCTCTTTTCTCTCGCTCTTTTACCCTCCTCGATAATTAATGAACGCTTAATTAACGATCGATCGTTCCACAGCCACACGGCGACTGGTATATACATATACTCTTCCACCTATAGGATGATTTGCCGCGTGCGCGTGGCAGTGTCAGCGTTTTAGAAGCGCTGCGATCGCGAGTATCGATTCGTAGACGAAAATTTTCGTGCCACTATGCGCGGCGGATGATTATGCATGAGAGAACGCTGCACAGCGTCATTGTCGATGCAACGAATGCATTCATCGATCCTGATAATTCCGGCGTTTAAGCATGGTCTTTTTTTGTCTCTCTCTCTCTATCCCACGCGTTGGGCAGTCGAGAAAGAGAGAGGGAAAGGGGTGGATATATAGAAGGTAAAAAATCGTTCGGAATGGTGTTGCAAACGAACGAGGGAATAAATTTGCGTGCCAGATGGTTTATGCAGGCAAGGGTAAAGTGGACTCGTTTTTGGCGCCAGAGACGAATTGGAATTGGCCTGTAATTATTCGAGGATTGGTATAATAATGAGAGTGTATTTTTAGTTGGCAAATCCTTGTTATATAGTCTACTTATTTAATTTAAGATAAATTTATCGGGTACTTGATGATATACCATTATTGGATCAAAGTATACTTTTAACAATAATTCGATGCTCCCTAAGTACCTTTGTAATGAAAATTGAATGGGAATAGAGGAAACTTTTACGGAGCATTGTTAAATCTTTCAGCTGAAGGAGTTTAGAAAGCAATTAAGAAAATCGCAAAAGTTCATTGAACTTTTATTCTGGACTCGCTGTCCAACGGATATTGAAAGATAATTGATTTTCATCATTTAATGTATTCCAACTTTCGTGTCAAAAACTTATATTACTTAAAAGAAAGTAAAGAAGAAAAATAATAATTGAAATCGTGTTTAAATTTTTCAATTTTCTTTTTAAATTAACTGAAAAACAATGACGTATATTCTCGAATTCCTCTTGCACAATAATTTCGAACAGCATCAAATGAACAGTCTAAACACAACTACATTTAACATATCGATTCATTGATTAATTGACAGAGACAGAGAAGAAACTTTTACATAAACGCTGCTGTTGCTGCTGCTGCTGACCGTCGCGTTAACACGTGCGCCACTGTATAATTTTGCCTATTGTTTCCTGTCATTATCACCGCCGATGATGCAGCAGGGACAACAATGTATCCCCCTCTCTCTTGTCCCCTTCCGCGAAGAGATTTTCCGAGCTGCGATCGTGTATCGGGCGAGCGAACTATATTTAATTAATGACTATAAATAGACGGACAATTAATTGTTTGGTTGATGGAAATCGATGAGGACTCACGTGGAGAAAGCATACAACGAGATACAGCGTAAACAAACGGAACAATGTGATTGCACGGACGACTGATTGCATTATTTCGTAATTTCCCAAAGTACTGTGTTTGCGAATCTGATATATATATATACACACACACACACACACACACACACACACACACACACACACACACACACACACACACACGCGCG
>JAYJLV010077487.1:0-14758 GCA_036873485.1 Torymus texanus
AAAATAAAAAAAAATTTACGAAAAAAAAAAATTTTTTAATGCCTTATTCTAAGGACTTATTGACCCACCCTCGTATCAAAAAGATTTTTTCTTAAAAGCACGAAAATTTAATGACCAAAAAAACATATTACTTGTTAACGGTATAACAACAATAGTCCTATACAACAATTCCATTTTTCACGTGCACGCGGAAACCGCGGCCGCTTCAAGACACCGACATTCAACTAAAGATCTTACACAACGCTAACCACTTATTCGCACTTTACAAGTAAACGCATATATATATATATGATGCACACGATGCATCCAAGGAAATTGCGAATTTTACAAATCGATCGCGAACTCACGCTGGAAAGATCGGCTCCATAATAAAAGCGCGCGCACGCGCTCGCCTTACGTGATCGATTCATCCTCTCGAGAAATATTTCTCTCGTTTGCACGTGTATACACATATACCTACACATGCACACAATAACACCGTGGCGAAATTGCACAACCAGAATATGCGCGCGCGTGAACATTTATCGATCGCGATTTCGAAAAGTCTTGACCCCTAAGTACCATATAGATATATATACACACACATGTATACGCGAATTGCGCAAGTAGAGGAGCTGCCGTGACAGACAGAGTGAGAGCAAATGCAAGAGAGAGAAAGAGAGAACCATTACCTTTACGGTAATGGCGAAGGTGCGTTTGCTATTCCGATTTTTCGAAATATATAGATATAGACGTAGACGCGCGTATACGCAGGTTATTACGGTAACGTCGGGGCAAATTGTCTATGGTGTACACGTTTATTATATACGCGAACGCGTAATCTGATTCACAAGAGTTATATTGGCAGATGAGTACTGGTATGTATATGTGTATATGTGTATATATGTATGTATATATGGACGGGCGAAGCGAAGACCGATGGTACGTGTGATTTATAATATTGGAACAATTATTTATTTGCCTCATAAGGAGGGAAGTGTGCGTGTCTCGAGTCTGAGAAAGTTGTTACCCTGCGTTCACTTACTTAATTCAGTTTACGTACGTTTATGGAGGCTGATTTTGGATGTATGTGATTCGGTTCGATATTGTATTATCGTTGATTTTGATGTGATTCTTTTTCATATAGGGAAAACGATATACGAATGTAAAGAATAAGAATTTTCAAATAACACCGTTTTTTATTATACATATATATATACCGTTGCCCATCAGGAAAGAAAAGAAAATTGAGATTTTGCAGTGCAAACATATACGTTGGAATTATGATTTATCATCTTCATTACAAAACTAGATTACATGGTTGTTATATAACCGCCAAATTAAAAGTTTACTAAATGGAAGATCGCATTGCACATTAAGTAGATATATTAAATCGCGGAAATTTGAGGTATTCAGTTATCTTAGCAAATGGTATGGTAATTTAAGAGTCCATAAAATCTTATTCATCGTAAAGGTGAACCATCCTCATTTCGATATATTCTTGCCTATTACGAAGTGGTTGATTTAAAAAAAAAAAAAAAAATAACGTGTTTATTACATTCACATAGAGAGTCATAAAATATTGTAAAATGAAACAGCGACGTATAATCCATAAAACTGATTAATCCAAATGTTCAAACTATAAAATGTTCGATATCTTTGAACCCTTTCATATATATATAATTTAGTTGTACAACATTTTTGATTGTTACTTTATATTTACTAAATTTCCTCTTTGCAAAACACCTAGATTTATTTACCAAACCGATATACACGATCGAACCAGGAACTGATGTTAAGTATATATACACATAACAAAAATGTCTTCGACCTTGCTTTGTTTTAAGTTTAGATTACCCTCAGTACATACCTCATTCACGATATCGCACATTAATTACTCAATATCAAACAATCAGATTTTATATATATAACTATACCTCACAACTATATATATCCGCTTATCAATCAATAATCCAGGGGAAAAAGTATAAGTCTATCGAATGACAATTAAATTTTCTATAACTAATAATTAATTTACGCACCTTTATTATATTATAAGTGTAGACATAATTTTTCCCTATATTACGTAAGCGCGGAGTATATATGCACTCGATAAAGGCATTATCATCGGTATATAGGGCTTGCGTAAAATCCTCCTCGAAGCTTTCACCCATTAGCTGCATCATCCGCTATATATACATATATATACATATATATATATACTCGGTCTCGTGTGGTATTATAATATGCAAAGGAGCTACAAGCGAACGCGAATTCCACGCTTGATCTATGGAAATCTCATTTTCCAAGCAGAGCAGGTCGAGGCAGCGCCGCATTGTAATCTAGTGTGTATAGAGCATCACAGTAGTGAGTGAGAGACAGAGAGAGAAGTAGTAGTCCGCGGTTTTGGAATCCGCAGTACGCGGTGTGTGTGTGTGTGTGATACTGTATGTATAATATAGGAGATAAAAGTTGTTCACGATTGGTTGGTGTTTTTCTTTTTTTGGATGGTTAAGTGAAGATGAACAAGGTTGAAGTTAGTAGTCTATGTCGAACGGAATCGTCTTAGGGTACAAACCGTTTTATATATAGGTTATTATGTGGATTTGAAGTCGAAGTGGAATTAGATTTTTTAAAACTGCTGTGCTAATTTTCTTATAACATTTTAGTGCCTTGCAGATGATGAAATAAGGTCAAAATAAGGTTTTTAGGATAATTTCCAGATTTTTACCTACAAAGTCATTCTATTAATACTTTGTTTGGATATTATTTAAAGAACTTGTAACAACGTAATCAAAATATAAAATTTTTTTAATAGCATTGCTTTAATTTTATTCTTTTGACATTGTTAAAATATCATAGCAATAATTAGTTACATAAAACCATGATATAATTTTTGTTCTATCCAATAACGTGGAAAAGAATATTTTATTTTGATCTGAAAATAATTCGTAGCAATATATGTTTTCATTCTACTCCAAAGCAACAATGATAAATACAAAACATTCGATTATTGATATGCGATATAGGTATACGTCATCACCGAAATATTCGTAATTCCAGACGACTCTTAATCTTTTCTTAGATCTGCCAATGACAATCAACCGGCCAATTAGATAGGAAACACCTCTTGTAATATTAGGTGACACGCTATTATATATACACATAAAGTGTAACATGCCAATGCCGCGCGCATATTTCAAATTCACTCGCTAATTCGCGATTGCCCGCGCCGTACGTAGTATCTTCTTGGAAATTCGGACGTGTGTGTGTGTGTGTGTGTGTATATATATATATAGTAACGCTGCAGTATCTTATCTTAACCATTAGAGCGCATTGTCGCGCAGGTGATAGCTGTAAGATATATATACTTACAACGAATTTTCCAAACGCACCTGTAGATGTTGTCACGAGAAGTGCAGGCGCACTTGAAATTCCTTACATATTTCTTTGTAATGTCATTATTATAAGTTGTGTATGTTAGGTATGTTGAGATTGTTCGATGATCTTGATAGTTTTTTTTTAATTTTTATTGATGTAAGGTGCAGTGTAATACATTTTGTTACTGAAATTGTAAAAAAAATAGAGAGCTTACCGAATAAACTACCAAAATTACAGAACAATATGCACTAAATTAAAAAAGAAAGCTAAGGTACAGTACCAATTCAAATCTAAATCATTGGTTTTACAAAACTATTGGAAACATAACTCGCGCAATGATCTACATGATTTTTATCCATGTGCGTATAGGAGTTTGCCATTTTTAAAACCTATGTTCATTGCTTCGTTACTCGTCTATACATTATTAGTTGAGTGACTTTACGGACGATATAATTGAACAAAGCTTATTAACCGACAATTTTCTCTTAAAATAGCTCAACAATAACGTCTATCTGTGTTATAAAACATTAGGTGTTAAGGAACTGTTTTCAATTTTTTTTTTTTTCAAGTCAAAATTTATCAACATTATAATCGTTATTTTATTTTATATGAGATTTCAATTTGGATTTAATTTTTTTTTAAATTACAGGAATTAAAAAATGAGCTCATAAAATGGTGTAAATGTATTTACACTCATATCTTTAAACATATAGAAGATTCTCGAGTTTCTTATTCAGTTAACTATAAAAAATGGAAAAATTTGAAAAAAATGTCCTCGATTATTTTTAAGAATACTACTCCTATTCTATTTGACAGTAACCACTTGGCAGCAAGGACATTAGTTCCATTATTTTTGATACATTAAAGGTGTCTACTACTGTAGAGTATTTAAATGAAAGCTAATTAAATCCCCTACTTTTTTTTTTCTTTTTCAATTTATGTACGAACAAAATGATCAATATTTGGGAAGGAGGGGGAGTCATTTTTAAATATTTTTGACAACAAAGCTTGTCACTAAATTCACTGTGCTCGCGGTATTCTTTTTATATTCTGAGTACTCTTATTGAAAACCAGAAAACATGGTTTCCAAATTTTGTATTAAATGGCTCGTACATAATTCTTCAATGTTTTCTGTACATAGAATTACTCATACACGTATACCTCCTACCCAATAAACTACAAAATTCCTCTTACCAAAACGCACACACTTTACAAAATCCCTTACCCCATGCAACATCGACCAAACTCCTCAACGACCAAATTTTCAATTCAGCCTGTACGTCCGCATACATCCTTACATCTGTATACCATATATATATATCCCCATTATACCGCACACAACGACCGCGCGCGTGCGCCATATCATCATATATACCAGCTTGGGAAACACGCGGAAGATCGACGGCCGAGTCTCTTACCGGCACATCACGACTATACGGGCGCCTCTGCCGCCACTGCACCAATATAATCGAGGCTTCTTTATATACATAGGTAGAGGCTGCGCATAGCATAGCTATAGAAAAAGGCGACATCCATTATTCTACCGCCATTGCTGCCACCGTCGTCGTCGTTGTTACTGCTCGCGTACTTATCCCTTTCGAAACATGGTTTCGAAGATTCTCCGTTCGACGGGTTTGACCCTTCTTTGGTCTATATATACACATACTTTTTGCATGCGCGCTAACGCGCAGTGTACCTACGATTTATTTTTAGATTTACGATCTGTATCGATTGTGTGTCTTCGCGCGATTGACGATCGGAATATATATATAGCGAGTAGAATGGTATTCGTGCTATATATATGTATAACGATGGAACGCGTTGGATTGATTTATGGCTGCACTTTCGTATAGTTTTAAGCAATTGAATAGGCTGCACGTAGAAGTATGTATGTATGTATGTGTGTGTGTGTGTATATATATATATATAGTATAAAAGAGGCATTTGCTGAATGATAATATTATGAATTCAGAAGTGACTCGCGTTGATGATGGGTTGGATTATATATCGTGTCGTTGAGACGCGCGTATATAAACGGTTGTTTGACAAATTGGTATATATAAAGAGTGCAGCCAGAAGTTATTGCGCAATGATTATGATGTTTTTACTGTTTACGATTTAAACGTGTATATTATTATGCAGATATACACTTAGATATACCTAAATATTAGCTCGTGTCTACCATAATATAAGTACTCTGATTTTTATATAATTTTTGTAAAATTATAAAATTATTGTGTAACAATATATCTGTTTTATTCGCCTTTATATAGTGACGTTTTACGTATATTACGAGGTCTAATTATATGAGATATCTTTATACAGTTTTTCCTAAGATTTAATTAGTTAATTTGACTACGCCTTATTCATTTGCACCAAAGCGTATATATCCATCCCATTATCAGATAACTATTTTCCAACAATTATCTACACTCATTCTTACTTAATACAATCGCCAACAATATAACAACTCCCCGTGTCATTATAATCGCCTACACTTAATCCTCCTCATTCACCTTTCTTTTTTTATCGCTATGCAAAGATTATCTCACTTACCCTACACTATCGCCTGGCCCTATACGCATCAACTAATATATATATACAAACACATACCGATCAAAACGCTCATAGGCAATTTACTTTTAACCTACATTTCCAATCTCTCTCTCTCTCTTTTTAAAAAATAACCTCACAGATATATACACAGATCCAAAAGCTATATAAGATCTCGCCCTCCTCATATAGACAATCAGCCATCTATAACGCGCTACAGCAGCATTATCATAGAGTTTCGCAAATCTGTACACTGAGGACGCGCGAATAATCCGCAGTAGAGCTGTACGGTTCACCAGGAAGCCGCATATACAAAGCGCGGGCTGTATATACTTATGCTGCTGCTGCTATGCTGCTCCCCTTTCCCGGGAGAGAGCAGAGATCGTGCACAACCCGACATCTTTCGAAAGAAGAAGGATGCCCGAATCGTGAGCTCGCCCCTGCTAATAAATCCCTGCGCCTGTGTGTGTGTGTGTGTGTGTGTATTGTAGGTGTATGTATGTATATATACATTGAGGTAAAGGCTACCGTGCGACGAAAATGTTGCGTCAGATATATGTATGTATATATATAAAGTATGTGATAGGTGCAGGTTGGATTGATAGGGTTGAAGGGTCTCTTGGGTATGTAGATGTAATGTGGGTGGGAGAAGATGAATGGATGATGATACGCGGGATATCGCGTGAAAATTTACACCTCGTTTTTTTTTTTGGTGGCGAGTGACGGGGTATCTTTAGTGGGTGATGTATATTGGTGATATAAGTGGTGGTAATTGCAGGGGGAGTGAGAGATGAGAGAGGGAGAGTCTGTAAAATGTTGGGGAATAATATTTACGTGTGAAAATTTTTTTTTATTTAGCCTAATTTTTTTAATTGTAATTGTTTCTGATCGCAAAAGTTTTTTTTCATTATACTTTCATCTCTAGAATATATACTCACATCTTGGAAAATGATTGCATTAATAATAATGAATTTCGACTGATTTAAATTAAGTCTAACTTTTTATAAATGAAGATTGAAATAATATTTTATAATTCGAAGTTGAGTTTTCAAAATGTATTATCATGGTATACAGTCGAAATAGATATATTAGTGTTGGAATGTCAGTAATGAAGAAGTTAAATTTTAAGATAAAGTAATACTAATTTTGAAATGTTATCTTGCAATTGTAACTGATTGTATAAGGTAAACCACGTTGGAATGAAAGCTTCGAAACTAATACTGGGATTATAATGAAATTATTGTTTCTTATCAGTCTACGATACAAAATTATGTTTTGCTGGATTTTTTTATATTTTATCAATTATTTTGATATACACTTCAAGAGTATTTATTGAAAATTAATTTTAATAAAAAGTCACATACATCTATTGAGTATATTATATCACGATGTTGGATATACTAAAAAAAAATTATATAAAGTATGATAAAATAAATTATTAATATTGTGAGACATATTGGATAAAAAATAGACGAATATAAACATCTTAAATTAAGGTTCGGAAAACTCTTCAAATTATTTCAAAAGATTTCAAGAAGAGCAACTTACCCGTTTGAGTTCAACATAATAAATAATCCTGTTATTATTTATGGCATTTCAGTGCTGAGCTTTGAAATTGTAGTAAAAAGTATGACGAAACACAGAAACCTTCTTGCCTCTCGTGCTTGTAAATACTAATAACTTTCCAGAATATTTTACAGAAAATGAAGTCTTGCAAACTAGCAAATTTATTAAGAAACTATAGGTACGTAAAACTGAAAGTATGTACCGAAAAAGGAAAAAAACGGTACGGATACGAGACACACGTGTGTTTGACTTTTATTATTTTACTTTTTAACACAAACTTTTCTGTGCTACTTATTACATTGTTCTGCATACATGCGCTAATTATTGCGTAACATATCAAATTAGCTGCGACTGAATACACGACCAGTTTTTCTTTCCTTTAAGCTTTGAATACTAATTTTATTTATAAAATAATAAATATTATTCTATGGTTTATAGTTTTAACATAAATTCCCTATACTAAAGATTCCAATATGGACGTAAATAACCATAATTTTAAGAGCAAACCTAAAAAATTTTTTTCGAAATAAGTTTAATACCCGTTGTTTGAAAATTAAAGTAAAATAAATCATCGTTGTTAAAAAAATAATCTGTAATCAAAAAATCCCGTAAAACGTAATAAAACGTCACTAAACCATTCGCAATATAATTGACGACAACTTTGTCAAATTACACACTCTACATGAATCCCAACGAATCTTCATTTTTTCAGCATAAAAACAACGCATTTCCTACATATCCAAACTACAAATCCACCTTTTTCCCAAGCTCACACAAATCACTTGTAACCGCTCGACAATTATAGCCATAAAGGCTCGTTTTTTTTCGAAACGCCAAATTCGCTAAGCTAATTGAATTAGCATTTCCCAACCTACGTACTCGCATATATACGTATCCCCTCAACATGACGTTCCCACCTTGAAAAATCACTCATGATGAAATCCATCTACACATCTTCAACTTTTACCAATAACTTCGCCGTAGTCGAATTTCGAACCGTTGCACATATATAAGAACGGCGGGTTTTCAATTATACGTGGGGGTCATCGCCGTAAAAGCGCGCAACGTTCGGCAATTTCTTCGGAATGCCGCGCATGGATTTTCTACACGCGGATGGCGAGAAAGGAAACGTAATGTCTTTACTGCGTTTTATGAATTAAGTTGTAAATCGCGTCTATATACCTGCGCGATCTTTCTTTCTTTATTTATTTCGCCTCGTAGCGGTTGGGAAGATTTTGTGAATGGATTGAATGTTGGTTAATTATCATTAGATTATGAATACTTAAATACACATTAATCAATTTCATTTTTACGATATAATGGAAAATTAGCCACTGTTATTGATAATATGCTAATAAAAAATTATTAATCGAGGTAGTTTATAAGCGTAGATGTGTTAATTATTCGCTTAAAAATTCATATTAACATATGGCTTTTTAAAAGGAGCTCGCATATCATGTTGCAAATTGTAAATTAAAAGGTGTTTTAAATCTCCAACTCGATATACGTATATCTAACATTTGCCAATATTTTATTTCGCTCGTAAAATAATTGATTTTTTTACGAAATGTCTTAATTAGTATGTTTTTTTCTTTGCTTCGATCCTCGCGTGTATATATAATTATTTTGGAATAAAATTCGTCTATATTTTTCAAAAAGAAATTTCCATGGGAACGCCAATTTAGGGATGGAAAATAATTGCTTCACCGATTCGCTTATATATGTATACCCGCTGCACTTGAATGGAAATATTAATCGCCTCGGTACATTGCAAGCAATATGTCAGACAATCTTTCAATGTATATAGATATACACCACCTTTATAGCACGATACGAATTAAGTTACAAAGATGAGGTAATTTTTCTTATAATTTTTCTCTCGAGCTTAAGCCGCGTGTTTTTGATAAATCTCTTTCTTCCTTCATCAGATTACCCTCCCATCTATATAATAAGAATAAATGTGTTTGTTGCTCCCATAACTCTTGCAAAAGTATATAATAAACACAATACATAACTATTCAATTTTCCGCGTATACTCGTTGTTTTAACTGTTTAGAATATTGTAAACTACAAATCATTGCTTTAGTATATCTTCTATCGTTACATAACACCGTATATCCATTGACATTCAAAAAACTATCGCAAACCGCGCATATACTTATATATACGGATTCCCAAAAAATTTCGTAATTTTCAATTAGACCATCACCCCTCGTAAATTCCAATATGCATGTAACAACACTTACAACCGCATCATCATTTCATAATTATCCCCATCGTCTATGAAATTAATCGACACCGCGAATCTCTCAAACGAATAATCCCGAAAATTCACACGGCACTCAGGTACATTATACAGGCCGCGCGATATCCATCGATAAAAATAATCTAACCGACGCGCGTAAACTGCATCCTTTTAAAAAAAAAAGCTTCGAAATCTTTCATAATCTCTTTCTCCCTCATATATATACTAATTACTACGGTATCTTAAAATCATAGCCATCATATATACCGCTTATGAGAACGAACGCCGAAACCTCATCAATAATACAAACCCATCCTCCTCTTCTCGAATTTCAATACACGCGCGTGCTTGGAATCCGCGCCGTCGTAAAGTCGATTAACTTTACAAGCCCATTTTACGTAACGCGCGAGTGAGCGAACGAGAAGAGCGCGCGTGGCTATGTCTGACCAATTAAACTAGCGAACGCGAGTATAGATGTCGAACTTTAACCGCGAAGAGACGCGCGCGCGCGCACGCGAGAGTGTAAGAGTGTATAAGTACTATGGGACTAGGGTTATTACGACAGACGCGAGTAATGGTTCTATGGTATATATAAGTTGATAAAGGAACACGTGTATACGGGTGGAAGTGGAATGTCGAAGGAGATTTTTGGAATTGCATAGGGGAAGGGGAGATGGAATTTCGGTTTATGTCTGTATAAGGAGGTGATCTGTTATTCTAGTCGGAGTTGTTGGGTATAATAGGTTGGAGAAGTATGCGAGGGAGTAATGGTTCTATTTAGTTTATAAATGGAGAATTGATAATTTATAGATGGCGATGTATGTGGTTATATTGGTAAATTAACAAAGTCGAAGGAAATTCTTATGTAAAACAGACTTTTTTTGTAGTAATAAAAAAAGTAATGAGCTCGTAATATTTCTTTCGTTCAATGATAATTTTAATTTTTGATTGATAAGATTTTTTTGATAAGACTTGTAATGTGGCATTTCAGTTATACATTAAGGAGAATTTATCTAATTAAGTAAAAAAATCGATTAGTATATTAACTTATCGGTTTATGGAATTTTTTGTTTAAAAATATAACTTGGTAAATTTCATTTTAACAAATATTATTGGTTAATAATCATACCTTTAACTTGGGGTATCTCTTCCTTCTAGACATTTAGCGAGAAATTCATCTGCTTAATCACAAAATGTATACTGAAAACTATATGTAAAAATATTATGAATCGGAAATAAATTAATTTTACGTAGGTTATTCAACTATAAATTGTATCACTGTTCCATTTATATAATTAGGTATGTTTAATTTTATTGTTATTAAATTTCTTATAATTAAGAACAAATTTATGTACAATATGATTAAACAAACCTAAATTCTTAAAATTCATACAATGCATTTTATAATGAGAGTACTTAACCATAATTTCAGACACTTCTGAATACGGTGGGAAAATAGCAATTTTTATATTAAAATCGTAAGAAGAAATCAGATTCAACGTTTGTTCATGTAACTTTTTAGTAGAAACAGAAAAATTAACAATATTATTTCATAACCGAAATAAATAAGTTTATCTCTAGTTATAACTATGCAATAAGACGTCTAGTCCTGTATTTTATAGCAAACTAAACGTTGATAATTTGAAAACATGAAAGGAGAATGTATACCTTTAGGAAACAAATCTTAACTGAACTTGAAACCGATTTTTTTGAGCCTAAAACTGAAGCTCACTATCAGTAATTAGTTCTCACAGAGATATGGATTACGCAGTTCTAAAACTACGTTATGATATTGAAAAAATGATGTGGCTTTTATTTATTGCAACTCTGAAAGTATTTACGTGATGACAAATACGAGGAAAAAAAGATTATAAGAGCAGATAAGAAAAGTTAAATTTAAACTTTGTTTCGTTGAAAAATATTAGTTTTTCAAGCAATTATAAATAATTAAAAATAGCATGAGAAATTGGTTTTAAAAAACCTGTTAAATCGTTCTAAAAGAAGAATATTTTATCATCATTTTCTTACACAATTTTTTATTGTCTATAATATCGTGAACATTAAATCGTTTTCAAAACAAAAGCTTAGATTTTAACTTTCCTTATCCATCTTTATAATCGTTTTCGCTCGTTTTTCTACCAAAAATACTTGCTAATTGATGTATAGTCAATACAAAACTTATATTTCAAAGAAATCATTCCTAAAAACCGAGTTATGATCCGTTTCTCATAGATTATGTAGTCTTCTTGTTATTGTTAAACCAGCCGCATAAGCATTGGCCGCAATAACAGGCTAATATACCCAATAATACTATTTACAACCCATAGTACCATAGAAATAATGAATGCTCTATCTAACCATTAATCAATATGAATTAATCCCTATAAATATCTTAAATATATCAATAACCCAATAACCACAAAAAAATTTATCAAAACTCACTAAAATAAACCCAACAATCTTCTACAACCAATGCCTATACCCCACATAATATCCAACATCCTATTCTCATTTCCAACACATATATACACTTATATCCGCATTCTACCTTTTCCATTGCACACATACACCGCGCGTAGTCCTTGACAGTAACCCGCTATAGATGACATAATGCTTATAACAGTCCCACACTGTAGCGCGAGCAAAGTACATCTCCTTACCGTCTGCAACCAACTTACCTCCTCTCTGCACAACTATATATATCAGAACAAAGAAAACTCGACGAGATATAATTGAATTTCTCAGAACGTACAATATTCACTCCCGTATTACACATACTTACAAACAGTGGCCCTTTTACGCTCGCTCACGCGTCACCACGCAATTGTAAATATATATACATCTATATACCCTATAACCAGATACATAACGTACATATACATATACATATACGTATATATCAATTATACCCACCGGATGAATCCTCTTTCTCTGTCTCTCTCCTTATTGCGGTTTTACCTGCACGACAACGACGACGACGACAGCGATTATTGTTTTCGTTTACGTAATGACAGCTGTATACCTGTGTATCGTATATATATACATCGTGCGCATATAAGTACCTGTTGCGCGCGTTCGACTTTTCGGTGTTCGATTTTCCTCTTTATACACTCGCCACAGTGATTTAAGAGTCTTCCGTGCGCGCGTGTGCATTGTTGTTATCTAACGCGTACACCATCACCACCACCCACAGCTATATATATATACATATACAGTAAGAGATTTCATTATTGCGCAATCACGCGAACCCTGCGCGCCGTTTGTAGAAAGTGCGGCGTGGCCGCAGGAGATCGCGAGCTAAGCTTCCGAAGGATCGTTTGGACTTTTTGTTTTTTTTTTGTTTTTTTTTTTTTCATTGGAAGATTTTATATACGGATGGGGGTTTGACGTTGGATATTACATCATGCAGGTATATAGAAATGATGAATTGAAGGTGGATATAGAAGCAAACGCGAGGTTTATATAGTTTTCTGAAGTTCGATGAATGTGCTCGGGGCGGTTGGTGTAATAATTTCTTGTACGATTTACTGCTGTGCGCATGTGGATGAAAGCTTTTGTATATATATAACGAAGGTATATTTGTGATAGGTTGCGCTTTGTATTATTATAAATGATAATAAAAGTGTCGCTTGGTTTATTATGGTTTCAGGTTTGTATAATAAGAAACAAGGCGGTTGTGATGGTGCAATGTGTGTTTATAATCTATAAGTATAACGTTGATGTTTTGATACATTGTACAATATTCGAAAGGCTCAAAAAAAAAAAAAAATTAATAAATTATGAAGTGCGTATATGATTTTTTTTTGTGATTTCATAGCCGTTTTGATACATTGCACTATCGTTACCTTAACAAAAAGAGATGAACCTTTGATACTGGAACGCAATTTCCCTCGGCACACTATAATACAGGCGCGAATCCCGCCAATATTTTGAAATATTCGAAAGCTTATCAAGATGATTTCATCCGCCTTGTATTTATACAATCGTCTATTCTTTTTTTATTGTTCTCCCAATCTGGTCGGATTAACATTGTCTTCACGCCGGCTGCGCTGATACTACGGCCGCGCTCTATGCATTGAAATTTCTCATTATTACATAATGATACACTACTCGGCGTATATTAGAAAACGTTTTTTTCCCCCCAAACTATCGTCTTTTTTTCTTAATCGAACGTTGGTTCCGTTCCTCCTTCTTTGATTCGTGTAACTATACTATACTAACTATAATTTGATATTTCATAGTCTCGTCTCTTAACTAAGAAGAACAGTACACATAATCATCGCCTGTAAAGTAACAACAACGAGAAAAAAAAGCTTATTTAAATTATCTCTGATCACATACCATGATACAATATGTATGTTGTTATATACTTACGTTTTTTTACCGTCCATTATGTAATTTGACAGATAATGTACATATACTTAGCCAAACACTTCATTGGGAAAAGTTCACGAATTTTCACTTACTGTCAAAACTATACACCTCACGTTGTTCTATTTACAGCCTGTCAGCTGTCAATCCTATAGCTTCTTTTACCCAATCCAAATTTATAAACGATCTCGGAAGCCCGCGCTTTACTTGCTCGTCAATGTCAGTATTATAGATAAGAAAACGATTCCTCAAATAACTCATCTAATAATAAAAATACAACCACCAAGTATAATATTAATTACTCGCTTCTATTCAATCATCCATTCATCGGATTTGAACAATGAGAATTACCTTGAAAAACCTCGCAAAAATCGCATCGACCTATAATGAGAAACTCCTCCATAATTCAATACCCGCGCCTATATAGCAATTAAACAGCTATATAATAGGATACCGCGCGGTTACTTCATTACAATCCTCTTATATGCAAATCTAGCAAAAATTTCAGACAATATATCCGAAAAATGCCCTAAGGCAACAACAACAAGAACAACATCCTATATTATAAAAAAAAAAATGAAAACCTAATCCTCCCCAAATCGAACTATATATATATATATCTATATATATATATATCTATATAAAAAATAAAACACCTATATA
>JAYJLV010077498.1:0-14757 GCA_036873485.1 Torymus texanus
TCATAAGTTCAGAGTTTTGTATTATTCTTGATAAATCTTTGGGCGGGAAGCAAAAACTGATAAAAGGTTTTTGATATAACTATATATTCATTATATATATTTAGGGTTGGGAGTGATCTTCCGAACGAAACCCTCAGCATAATCGTGATCGAGCTTCGTATTCGAGTTAACGTTTATATATTTAGATAACCACATATTTATAAATAAGAATCATTTGTACATCTACTTTACGTCCATGTGATTAGCTCTGGGTAATGCTAAAGAATAGTTGAAAAGTCAAAATATTTCACCATATCGTTGAAAAAAGGTAATACAAGTACTAATTGCCAACGTCTTCAGCACCCCTTAAAATCCCTACATAACACTTATTTTAAAACTTGATTATCCACAAATGTTTCTTTACCTTATCCTACCAGAAAGTCGATATATTGGCTCGGTTTTGATTTTTTTGTAAAAATTCTTTCACTTTTTTAGAATAAGGACTTCGAGATTTATTATATTTACATTTAATATCATAATTATTACATGAATATGACATTTTTATAAAATATACATTGTAAATTTTTTCACTTAAGTTTGTTTTACCTATGAAAGACAATTGGTTTAACAGATTGCTAATAACATTTATATGTGACGAGCGACAGCTATTTCCGGGCACCAATAGGAAACTACGAGTCAATGTACTGACGGTTTTGTTTCTATTTATCGTGAAACTAATAAAATGATACATTGTTTAAATGATTCGAAATGCAAAGGATCTCCTGTGAAGTGCGGTCATGCCCATAATTTAGAAAACGAAGTTTTTTAACATAGACAGCGGGGGGTTGGCGCGCGACAGCGCGCAGCAGCCCCCCTAGAGCTCTTGCATTCAAGAGCATCAGGGGTCTAGATTTTTATAGTTCAACTTTAAATTTTCGTATCTTTGGAAGGACTCAATAGTTTTTAATTTTGAACTGCGTTAGTTGAAGTTCGATTTCTGAGCTGAAAATATCCACAATTTTAATTACTTTTTAAGAATTGGGGTGTAATATTGCGGCTTTGTTCATTTTTCTATATCCAAAAACACATCCCAAAGTTTGACTCAAATCGGTGATCTGGATCCGTGGCACTCTCCCAGTTAGTTTAATGTATGTCATTTCAAAAGTTTATATAAGGCAATTGTTACGAAGTGTATAACAATAATAAAAACTTGCTTATTATTTAATAATCCTCAAAGCAATGCACCCTACATCACAAGTTAAAACTTATTTTGTTGACGAAATTCAATATTAAAAAAAAAAAAAAAAAAAAGAAAATATTTATAGACTTTAATTAGGACTAAAGGGTAATTTTCATAAATACAAAATAAATTTTCCTTGCATAAAAAAACTTATAGTTTATTATAATTTACGATGATAATAAATTCTATTATTTTTTCAGAATAAATGACTTTTTTAATAAATAACATAATATTCCAGTAAGTAAATTATCCTAGAGAACTAACTAAAAGCTATTAAAAATCGTAAGTCTAGCACGATGTTCTATATGTTTGGGATTAGCAATATATGCCTAACTCCGCAACCCACTAGCGCGTAGCCAATGCATAATCTAGCTCATAGACTGCTGAAAAAACATCCTTTTAATTTAAATTATCCTGCGCGTATCCATCTCCCGCAGTGCTTTTAATTCATTTTCCCTTTATGCATCTCCATTCATCTTTTTTATTTCCCGCGATCAAGTATTTGTTTCTCCCCTTTCATTAGCGTTAAAGTGGCATATGCGAACACAGCTTGTGTCTTTGAAATAGATCTAAGGTGAGTCTGGAAATTTCTAGTTATTGATATTTCTGTACCTCTAGATTCTGTACCGAACATTCTATAGTTGCAATACTATGAGAATTGTACGTACGCTCTGATGGTACTACTGCCTATTCTTTGAGTTGCATAAATTTATTCATAACTTTGACCATAAAATTGTATATAAATCAATAGATGTGTGTGTGTGTGTATATATATATATTCGTGTTTGACTTTCAAAGAGAACCATTATAATATGTTTACAGACACGCGAAAAATATTGGTTTGAAGTTAACTTAAAAAAATACTGCCATTGTATGTATATATACATTCACCCCGGGTCGAACTGGCGTCGGACAATGTGAGCTACGCGTTGGCGCGGTAAATCAATCTTCTACGGCAATAGAGGCGCGTACGGGTGTGCGTGGGCGACGACGGCAGCAGCGGTGGCAGGCATATGAAAATTAAAACGGTATATCACGGGAAAATCTGGTTAGCCAAGAAGCTTTAGAAGAGCATTACAGCGGGTGCAAGAGCGCGCAACCAAGGTGAGATTGTGTGCATTTCGTTAAACTAGGAGGCCACAGGCGAAAGAGGAGGTGAACGAGAGAGAAAGAGAAAGAGAGAGGGGGGGGCGTGCCATATAGTGTGAGTACTACGGTACGAGCAAAAGTAAAGTTGTATTTGTGTCGAGAATTCAGACGCCTGTATATTTCATTGTGCTGGTCTGAAAATGTTTTCGCTTTCCACGCACTTCTACATGAGAGAGGGGAGAGAGACAGGGAGAGAGAAGGAGAGAAAAAAAGAGATGGAGGAAGAGAGAGAGAATGATAGAGAGAGAAAGAGAGAGAGAGAGAGAGAGAGAGAGAGAGAGAGAAAGGGAGAAAAGAGAGAAGAAGTGAGGAAGACAGAAAGAGCCCTTGAAAGGTAACCCACACTACGGTCTACAGGCTAATGAAATGCACTTTGTGTCATTAACGAGAAAAGGCAGAAATATGAATGAGCTGCAGCGCATTGCTCTCCTTTTTTCCCTTTTCCTACTTATTCTCTTGCTCGCTCAATGCTAACGCTACTTTTATGTTGAATTGTCGCTTTGAAGATTCATTGACACTTTCCTCCATTGTTTGTGTCTTATTTGTCAACGAAACTTCCACTGTCACGGTAATATAATAATACAGGCTGTGGTGGTCTGAATATAGTAATGAGAAATAAAGCAATATAGGAGCTTGCAAGAAGAAAAAGAATAATGAATCCGGCGAGTACAATATAGGAGACTCTTCCGCGCGTGAATCTAAGGCGAATGAAAAATGAAAAGAGGGAGAGGGCCTGTCTCAAATAAGAAAATTAAATTAGAATTTTTCGATCCACTAGCACGCTTTCCGAAGAGAAACTCTTTTAACAAATGATTTAGAAGTATCTCTGCGCATGACAAGACAACAAATGTATAATTAATCGAGTTGTGCAACGCAGTTTGTCAGGGGATGAATGAACGAGAAACAACGGTAGTTTCTGTTTTTCGAAATCTATGAATACAGACAAGTATAAAAGAGAAAAACAAAGCTAAATCTACGAATGGGATACTGGACACTATGATTACTTGTGCAAGTGACGTTATTTGTTGTTCATTAGTGTTAAATTAAGTTTAAAAAACTAATTTAACTTTTTCAAAAAGAAAAGAATAACAAAGTGATTTAAAAAGGTTGAATATGTGTATATGGACGAGTCTCTGTCAAATCGAGAGGTCAAAGTAGATTTTCTTGAAACTGTCAGAAAATGTTCTGCTACTTATTCCGGATATCCCTGAATTTTTTCAATTGTTTTGACGCTACTTTTGAATATATCAGAGGTCAAAAACTGAATTTTGATGATTTTTTGCATTTTCTGTAAGGATTACTGCAATTGCATACATTTTCAGGATAATGGTCATTTACAATTAGTGAATATTCTCAAGTGAAGACAAATGGGTTTTTCACTAATTTCAATTAAAAAACGATGATATAGTGTGTCTCGATTGTTTTTTTATCAGCCTGTCAATTATCAATCACTATATTTCGTCAATTTTTCCCATGGTAAATTGCTGTAACAAAAATTTTATGTGCGGATAAAACTGTACCGCGAGACTCTTTTTGGGTGCTACAAAATTTTTTATTTCTTCTATCACAAGGAAATATTCATTTCAGAGTTGTGCTTCAATTTTTTTTTTCGTAATTTTTACAACCGAATGAAAGGGAACCAACCTCGGGGCTGATAATGTTCGGAATTGTTGGGATGTTTGGGATTCATTACTTACAAAATAGTACATTGCGATATAAGTGCGTGAATATAATTTTATCCTCCGTGGACGTTTGCACCAGAATGATGCGAGGGTAAAAAGGTCACACGAGGGTAAAATCACCTTGCGTGCTTATCGAACCTTATTTTTTGATACGAGTGTACAGAGCTTAATATAGCGGATGCCTTTTTATTCGAGAATGTCAAAATAAGTATTACCTTCAATTATCGATTGTATAATGAGTTTATGTTATGATAAATTTTTTTTTTAAAGTTGAGACAACACGTGCTATAGCTGAGATTGATGAGTTTAGCTATACAGTATAGAAATGACCAATTAAAGGTAATACATGCATCTTATATTGTAAGTTGAATGAATTACGATTAAATTATAATTCATTTTATATGTATTATAATACTCTTTCGAATGCCACCCATCCGATTCAGATACATAGAGCCGTTATCGAGAAATAACGATTTAAAAAAAAAACTAAAGAAATTTTAACCTCAAATATCTCTGAAATTTATGGATCAATCATTTTGTCCAAAGAACGACCGAGAACTATCCAAAATCTTTCTCTACAAAGAATTTTGAAGCAATTTAGTCAATTTTACTCCCGTAATCGTAGGACATGTAAAACTCACTTTTTTCATTTTCCAACTTTGTCTTCAAAAGCTAACCAACAGAAGTTTAAAAAAAAAAACACATTTTTTTTAATAACAAAAGAACCGTGGTAGTACAATATTTTTTTTAGAAAATATAGGTATTTTAATTCTCTTTCGAATGCTACCCATTCGATTAAAATATTTCGATCCTATGATTAAAAAAAATCAAAAATAAATTTTGAGAAAATCGAAATTCGAAATAAAACAGAAATGCATCGGCCCAATCAAGAAATGGATTGCACAAAAGAAAATAACAAAAATGATACCTGTCCGGTTAAAATCGACTAAGTAGAAGCTGAGATCCAGGCGTACACACACACACATACATCCATACAGACATTTTTCAAAAACCATGTATTTTGATTCCTAACATCTCGGAAAACAATTATAATATGTTTTTACAACAACTCAAAAAATTACTATCACAAAGCTTCCTCTAGGAAGACGCAAAAAAAAACAAAGAACACACTTTATCAGCGTTTCATCTGTATTCTAAGAATAACAAGAAATAGTGTTTTAAAACAAATAGTAACATGTTTCACTATTATTTTTCTAATTAAATAAATAAAACAAATGATATTTTCTAGCCTTCTTTACTGATAAAGATATTTAATAATTGAAAAACTACTAATAATCATATGGTTATAAAGGATTTTATGGTTAATATCATAAAAACAGTTTAGTTACTTTAACTTTGGCTTCTTATTCTATCACATATGATGTATATTTGTAACATATCGCTGCATATAATGATAACTATATTTTTTTACTTTTTGTGTGCGTGAATTTTTGATACGTTAAGTTTACTTTTCCATACTGTGTATTTATTCAACACATGATATAATAAAACTTCAGTTTATCCATAATAAAATTTTTTATACTTGGCAGAATCGTACAAAAAATATTGTATGCAACGTACATGACTTTATTTGTTAGCGCAAACTTTTGGAATGAACAAAAAATTGGTTACTGTATCTATTTGAATTGGTCAAATAATACAGAACTAAACAGAATAGTTAGCTAACGGACGCGATTGGTAAAAAATAATACACAGTTCTCTTAATGAGTAATACCTATTGAAAATAAACAACAACATCGAAATATATAGACACATCAATTACTTTTACTCCTGAAAAAGTCAATCTTTTTATTAAAGGAACTAATAAGAATGCTTACAGAAAAATATTGTTTACAAATATTATTCGAATGGATATCGTAACTTTTATCTTTGTTTGAAGGGCGAAATAACTTGTTCGTAGAACACAACTATTATCAGTAAAATGAGTTTGAAAATTGCTATAAATCATACAAATTTATGAAAAATGTCAATAAAGCGAAAACTTGAATATATTCACAGTTGTTAGATATATATACACGCACACATATTCTCATAATCTCGTATTCTCTCTTTTATTGATTTTAACAATGGAACTGTTACATTGTTTTGAATCACCTTTTATCTTTTAACTTACATAAAACAGACGTTACTTTGAGTTCGACTTCGATAGTTTAATATCAATGAACATTGGACGTCTTCGCAAAAGACGAATAAATAGTTACACACGCAGCATTAAATTAAAATGTAGACAACCTGAGCGTAATTAAGAAAACTTTGCACTGTGCACGCGCCAGTAAAAATAACGAGAAATCACGTTGCGACATAGGCGTAGCTAACGTATGCTACGTTAGCATGTAGGCACAGGCATTCCGAAACTTTAGAGATTCTCTCTACTCATGTACCCGTCCTTGTGCGAGAGCTACGCGCGTCTCTTTGTGTTTCTCTTTCTCGACTGCTCGTCAGCTTCCTTTATTTAATTGAATAATTAAGGAGAGCGCTGCAGCGCGCGGGCGCATTAGGCACGTCGCGTGTTTCGCAAAAGGGTATAGCGCTTTAAGTGACGGAACAGATGCACGAATAGGGGTTCTTGTTCCTGAAATGCCCCGAGGGAGACAAGGCTATCGCGCGGAAACGTGATTCGAAAAGACACACTGTCTTGCTCCAAATGTTTTGGGAGAGAAGGGATTCGTTGATGCGACTCTATTCTATTTCTATATGTTTCGTTTGGTGCACATATGTGGGCTACCCATGAAAAAGGTAAACGGCGTACACGTGCACAGGATAGATACTCGTTTTTTCTTTGCACTATTATCATTCGGTTTATCTACTGTAGTTTACAGTCACGAAGCAGAATCTTTGTGAACCCTGTACGTAGCTTTTTACGTAGTCAGTTTATTTTATTTTACTCTATTTTAGTTATAATGTTTGTCATATAATTAAAAATCAAAAAGGCAGTTTATGTTACATTAGTAAATTTGTTCTTTCTGATTGTTTTACTTTGTTTATTGATAGTAAAAGCTTATAAAAAGACTTTGTTAACATTATCTGCGTACACATGTGAACCGCTGTAACTTTGTTAATTTGTATTTAATTTTATTTGGACAGAGCGGGAAAATTTTGCCTTTCTTTCAAAATTTTTTTAAAATAGTATAATTTTTTACTCTTAAAATTTGTTTTTTTTCAACTGGGAAAATTATTTTTAATATTTTACAGGTTTTAATGATGATATTATATTTATGTTAATAATAGACTACATACAGTTTCAAATTTTCTGTAATTAAAAAACCTGTTTTAATAGCTATATTAACTTGATAGTTATTTATTCAAACTTAATTCTTTAATTGGAAGAATTTTTGTGATTTCCAACTATTAATATTGGCTTCAGAAAATTGGATATCAAAACGAGAATCTTAGAATTACAATATCTCTATAAGTAACATAATAGGTCTAGAGATTTTGTCTTAGACAATTTTATCAAAAATAATGCCTACTTTTAGTATATAATTAGAATATATATATATATATATATATATATATAATTTTATTTTTAAATATCTGTGGCTTGCCGGAATAACCGAATAAGTCCACTTTTCGAATTTCCGAGAAAAACGGGTTTTAATGTTCAAACTTATATATAAGATCGGGAGAAACGAGATGAGTCGCGATACTCGACTAGTCAATTAACACATTCAAAACACATAATTACACACTGGTTTCAGCAAGCTATACATATTTCGATGCGTTAAAAACAATTAAAAACTCAACAAAAGTATAGACTTATCTGCGGTTATTCCGAGAACTGTGGACTTATCTCATAGTGCAGTTCGTTTTTATTTTAGAGCGTATCCTTTAATTTAATTATGAAACGGCTCAATAAATTACAAAATTAGCAATTGTTCAATGAATTCTTCTAACTTATTCAAGAAATTTCTACTTATTTTTCTGACATTTCTATCAAGGAGCGCGGAAGCGCTCCGAAGGCAAGTATAGACGAAGCCTAAAAGAGCGACCCGTGCTATTCATTCTTTGAAATAGGTGTGCGAGATTTTCATAGCGCTTATAAATATTGTTCTATTTTATAAACCTGTAACAAATCTAGTCTTATCGAAAGCCATTTCGTTACTCTACCAAAATCATAAGATTTTATTATTGAGATGATAGAAGTCATCATCGCAGACTATGTTAAAAAAAACTGTAAGTTTCTACAAAATGTTTTTATGGGGATTTTACTGAAAAAGCGAAGGATCATTAATAAGAAATATTGAAATGGAGAAGTATTGATGTATCAGTAAGCGGAATAATACAAATACCTTCTACAAGCAAGATTTTCTATATAAGCAAGATTTTCAACATTTAACTCCACATTCAGGTAATAATATTCGAAATGAAGAAAATAATGAAAAAATACTGTTTACTGCTTCTGAAAGTGATTTAGATGAATAAAGCAGTGGTAAATTTAGGGACAAAATAATATTGGTAATGAAGAAAACAGCTTACTCTTTTCATCTCAAGCAAGTATTTATTCTCAATATTTATATAACGCAGAGCTTTCTAACAATTTATACCACTACTGTCAGTGTACTTATGATGCAGTATGAGAAAAATGATTGCATTTGATAATCAGATTGAAAATAAATTCAACAAGAATCTTGAAATTATATAGTAGATTCTCAAACTACGATCGTATCTAACACAGATGTTGTCAAGTTTAGAAAAACAAGAAGTTTCAAATTTAATATTAGTAGAAACTGATACTATTAGAAAATAAAAATCTAATGCTGAGGAGTTGTACAAAAACATCGATCCAGAGATACTTATAAATCCAATAAAAATTTGTGAAGATTGTCTAAGCTTAATAATATACAAAATAATGAGTGATGCGTGTAAGAAAAAAATTAAGTTTTTGTTCTGAGTCGTCGGAATTACAAAACACTGTAAGTTTCTACAGAATGTTTTCATGGAGATTCTAGTGACAAAGAAAATCATGAACAAGAAATGTTAAAATGGAGAAGGGTTAATGTACCAGTGAAAGAAATAATAATACAACACAATTACCTTCTACTAGCATGATTTTAAACATTTAAATTATGAGTTAATTTAACCTTTTCAACAGCAAGAATTACTTTTTCAATAAAATCAACAATTACAACGACAACAACACCAACTGCAAAAAGAAAATGATACAAAGGAGATTTACAATGAAAAAATAGTACTAATTCTGAACTCTGAAAAAATAACACTGCGTTTGAAAGTGATTTATATAAACAAACCAGTGGCGACTCATGTGATTCAGATAATAATACTAGAAATGAATAAAATACTGAAAACATAGTACTAATTACTGCTTCTGTAAGTGATTTAGATGAACAAACCAGTGGCGAGTCAAGTGACTCAGAAAATAATATTCCAAATGAAGAAAAAAGTTTACTCTCTTCATCTCAAGCAAATATTTATTCTCAACATTTATATGATGCAGAACGTTCTAATAATTTATGCGACTAGTGGCAGTGTTCATATGATGAAATATCAGAAATGATTGCATGCGATGGGGACCACTGTGAGATAAAGTGGTTTCACTTTGAATGTGTTGATATAATGATACCATCAAAAGGTAAATTGTTTGTCTCCAGACTGTGGAAGAAGTTTAGGTATACCTCATTAAATAGAAGATAGGGAATGGAGTTACCAAATAAACAATACCTTTTTAAGAGCCATTTTTTTATTTATAAAACTTCCTTAAAATAAAAAATAAAAATGCTTAAATTATGCATTTATTTGAATACGAAAGATTGTGTGAAAATTTGTACAACATGTTCTATATACAACTTAATTTTGCAATTAAATTCTTCTATCTTTCATCTAAATATATTTAATAATATATGAAAAATAAAAAAATTATATATTGTTACGTGTACATAGATGAAAACATGACGAGATAGATAGGATTGCATCTAACAACATGAGAACGACTCTAATAAAGACGCACATAGACGATTGGTAGATCAGTGATAAAATATTCGTTAATAGTTAAATAATTAAAATTATTTTTGCCCACACGGGTGTAAAGAGCGTAGGTTCTATAAGATTTTGTAGGAGTATGTGAGCTATTACGCCTCTTAGACGTTAAGTAGTACTTTATGCCCGCTGGATGAAAATTTTTGAAGTCAGAATGTGGGCGCAAAATGTAATTTTACATGCAAGGTACGAAAAGTTGTATTGCATCAGTGTAGTAAATATATATGAGTACTTGACTCCAAAAATTTGATTTCAGTACCTTCTTGTGTTTAATTTGTATAGAAGAATGAACAAATTTAAATACATTTCTGAGAACAGTCAGACAGTTGTTTCCGAGAGTTGTTTGCATTACTGGACTATCGATAATTGATTTCACAACTTTCGTTTGTTTGATTTGCAGTAAACAATTTGAATGTACTTACTTAGATATAATTTGTTCAGCATATTATTAACAACATACTATTCTTGTATAATCATGAAAAAATTATTTCAATTTGTAGAGAAGTCTTATTAAATAGATGAGATTAGGAGAAAGAAAAGAGAGAACGAGAAAGCGACAGGGCCAAAGAATTATAATTTTTTTTATTAAATTTACGACCATTTATATTGTATTTGTATTGTAAAATTTTTAAATGTTTATAATTCGAAAGTGTATAGGAATTTTGTAAATAAACAAATAAATATATATTAGCCATCATATTCACATTAAATTAGAATAGATAAAATAAATGATAACTACGATAAACGAAAAAAATGATGGACTTATCCGATTATTTCGGGCAGAAAATTTGAAAAATGAACTTATCTGGTTCCGTTTCGGGTGAATGGTAGCTTTACGGCAATATTTTTGCTACTACTGAATGTGGTAAATGAAAAAGGCCTATTGGAAGATACAAAATCCGAGGTTGTCTCGATTTTCAAAAAAAAGTAAACTTATCCGGTTATTCCGGGAAGCCACAGATATGTTTTTAGATAATTTTGGCCTCGGAAATTTACTATGCACTAGGTATCTACCACCTAGCGGCCTGCTGTATATGTAATAAAATTCCTCATAAATCGAGTAGATATCCCACGGCTACCATAAAATATAGTAATTTTTGTTAGATACATAATAAATTTTCTACGACATTTCACTCAATATTAATTGAGAACATGTTCTTTAATGAAAATCGGTCAGATTTTATGGAACACAATTTTACTGCACGAAAGTAATATTCAAAATACAAATCGAAGATCATAAACAGTAACAATAGAAAATTATTATTACGAAAAGTACGTAAGATACAGCTATCGTTTAGAAATAGTTGTGAACGAATTTCTGCAATCTTCAGAAAATATAATATTACTATGATTTTCAGTGTTAAAAATGCATTAAGTCGGTTATAAAATAAGATAAAGATAAGTCAGACAGTAGGGATAAAACTCACATTGCATACAAATTTACTTGTAAAAATTGTTCTACATCTTATATTGGAAAAATTAAACAACCTCTAAAAACTAGAATGAATAAATTAAAAAAACAAATAAAATAAAAAAGTGAAATCTGTAGTGAACGTACATAAAAAAAGATTTGATATTCAATTCGATCGGGAACGAACAAAAGTGATTGATATCGAGGGAGACTTAATAAGAGACTTATTTTGGAAATGATCCACATTAAATATAATACATATAACATACAAAGACAATATTTATTTTTTGCTATGTACCAAATTTAAAAAGCTGCAGATATAACTTATTATTGTTTCTATTTTAGAGTTTACCCCCTTCGTTGTTTTGCTTCTAGTTATACAGTTTAGTTTAAATAGACAATAAAATGTAGTTTTCACTGCTATTAGTCGATAGCTATGCCATAGCCATTGGTCATGAATTTTAAATCGTCAATAATTTAACTCATTAACTTGTTTTAAGTTAAAGATATCAAATTTTCATGTATACTTTATATGTTCAAATCTTATTGTCATTAATAAACTATATTTTTTCTCAAATAAATTAAACCTGTAAATATCGGCACATCAGACCGACTAAAAGTTTGCATCGAATAGCATAACAAACAGATTTTTTTTGTAAAAATCATATCCTGATTCATAAAAAGCATACTACATCGGGGGGGTCCAATGTTTCGACGACTCACTTGAAAATTGAAGTCAACTATAGACGTTCTCCATTCCAACATAAGCTACTGCCGATTGTTCAAAATTTCGACATTCTATATGCCGAAAACCATATTTTTGAATGTAACAATTCGCCTACCGTCCAAAGCATCGAATTTCATCAATACGATTTTACAGCGAATTAAACTCGTTTAAAAAAAATCTAACTCGTTAGAAACTTTTTCATTGGCTGTAAAATCGTATTGATGAAATTCGAGTCTTTGGACAGTAGATGAATTGTTACATTCGAAAATATGATTTTCGGCATATAGAATATCGAAATTTTGAACAATCGGAAGTAGCTTATGTCGGAACGGAGAACGTCTAAAGTTGACTTCAATTTTCAAGTGAGTCGTCGGAACATTGGACCCCCCCCCAAATTCTATATGGATTTACGATTTTCTATAAAACCAATTGCTAAAGAAGTCAGAAGAGTTTTGATTCAAGAAACGGGTCTTTCGTCTAGTCCTGGAATGGTGATTGGACTTCGCTTCTGGAAGCATCGCTCGGTATCTTGATGACTGTGTTGGATTAAGGTAGGGTATGTTTGGTGGGAGATCTTGGAGTTATCATTGGATTCTGAGAGGAAGATTAACCCGCTTGCAGATAAAACTAAATATTCAAGATGGATTTTAGATTGTCGGGACGACAATCTGAGAAGAAGAAGGGCAATGTTATGATCTGAAGAAATGGAACGTGCGCGCGGCTTCGGATATCATGAGTAGCCGCGCATAGCAACCGAATACCAGCTGTTGTTATGTTACTAATAAACAAATAGTCAGAGCCTGGATGTCGACAACAACAGTCACGTTTGACTTTTAATAAATAAAGTCTATTCCTTTTACAAGGATTTGTTATTTTATTTACTCTTCCCGAACCCGGATATAACAATATCTTCTCGATCGTGAATACTAGCCCCTCGTAAGCGGTCTGGAGCTACCAGGGACAACGTTCTACGTAAGTTTAGTTCTAAGTACTATTATAGTATTTGATAAATTGACGACTGTGATATCTGCTGATTATGATACTGACTAAATATTGACTGTGATTTTATTCCTCTGTTTCTCTGTGATTATGTGACATACGCAAACTGACATGTAATTTACAGTATTTCAAAACATTTTTTTTCAACAAAGTATTTTGCTTAATATTTTTATTCATTGTTTTTATATGCGTATAGTAGAAGTTTAGTAGATGTTGATTTGTATATTGTATTTTATATTAGTATGCATACTTTACTTAATGTATTTTAATTTTTTGCCGAGAAGACAAAACTTTAACAGAGAATACCCTATTGATAACTATGGTCGAATTACAGATATAGAATGATAAACTTTCTTGGGTACATTTAACAATTTATTTTAAAATGTTACTCATTGTAAGTGAAGCTAGCATCAAGAGATTATTAATTAAAATTTTACAATTAACTACATTCAAAATACAATATCTTTTTAATAAATATTATTATTTGTTACCTCATTTGCTAACTCTCGCTCGTCATGAAAACAATAAAATTAATTAAATAGATCAAATACAAAATTTTATTTACCAATGGAGCTTCTAAATCACTACGAACGTGCGGCGCTAGCGCGGGTACACTCCATGCTCTGGGCAGTGCTGCTTGAAGTTCCGGATATTTTTCTATTCCAGTAATGTTAAGACATCTGGTCAATGAAACGGCTCTTGGCGAATCTTCGCTAATACGCGATAATACATTTTGTGTGGAGTGTATTTGCATCGGTGTTACACACTGTTGTGACGTCGTTGCGGCCTTTGCGTCATGTGGTGCTTGGGACTGATCGATGATAGCTGCTACTTCACTATCTGCCGTTATCTGCCAAATAGATAATAATATTAGTGCATTTACTTAAGGTCGGATAGCTATCGGCTCGTGGAGCGTGGGAAGGGAGTCTCCATGCACCGTGCGCCACTGCCCCGCTCACCGCGCATACCCTCCTATGAAATCGTGTTTTTACGTTTTATTACAGTACTCAAAATCTGTATTGTCTATCACGTTCTAACTTTGTATATGAGTGATTCCGCCGAACTTCTCAAATTTAAGCTAGAGAGAAATTGAAAAAATATATATCAAGGTAGTTTCTGAATATTCGTGAAAATTGGACTAAGGTACCAAAAAGCTCTATTATGGATATGTAATTGGTAAAATGGTTACTTTTACAATGAGAGTAAATGTGTGCCATCTACCCTACAGCAGAAAGTAATAGGATGACCTCATAAAAAACAGGACTTCAAAAAGAAAAAAATTGCTTAAAAAAGATGACATTCGGCTTTTTCTTTTAAGTTTATCTAATATGTATCAAGCCGAGCTTTTTGATAAGATATGAATGATTATAAACACAAATAGCAGACGATATGCACAACAGCAAGAGAGACAGAACGGCGAATGGGGTATAGGTTGTGCTATCGCTGAGCGCACAAACTATAACGCGTTGAAAACTACCTTAACCCGTTTCGTCCGAGAATGCCCTAAATTTTACCTTTTTTTCTTCGCGTTAGAAAACATACAAAACCTAAATAG